>JAIUZE010072739.1:0-23280 GCA_022085475.1 Heliosperma pusillum
TTGGGCAATTCAACTTGAAAGACATGGCTTGGATCACTTACATACTTTCTCAATTGAGAAACATGAAAAACATTATGAACCTTAGCCAAATTCGGCGGCAAATCCAACTTATAAGCAACGGCACCAATCCTTTCTACAATATCAAAGGGTCCAATGTATTTCGGGCTCAATTTACCCTTAACACCAAACCGTTTAACCCCCTTCATTGGAGATACCTTCAAGAATACTTTATCTCCCACCTCAAATTCTAAAGGCCTTCTTCGGATATCGGCAAAAGACTTTTGACGGTCTTGAGCGGCTTTCATTCTATCACGAATGACCTTCACATTATCAATGGTTTCAACAAGAACATCGGGGCCTAAATCACGATTGTCACTCAATTGATTCCAACATATAGGACTCCGACATTTCCTTCCATAAAGAGCTTCATATGGAGCCCTCTTGATAGATGCATGATAGCTATTGTTGTAAGAAAACTCCACCAAGTAAGCTATTTTCCCAACTAGACTGAAAGTCAAGAGCACAAGCTCTAAGCAAGTCTTCTAAAGTCTGAATAGTCCTCTCAGTCTGACCATCCGTAGCGGCATGAAAAGCAGTACTCATCAACAACTTACTACCCATGGCCTCTTGCAAAGCCTTCCAAAATCTCGAACAGAATCTCGGATCTCGGTCGGATATAATCTCCAAGGGAACACCATGGTATCTTACAATTTCATCCACATAGGCTTTTGCTAAACGATCCAAATTCCAAGTTTCTTTGATCGGAATAAATCTAGCACACTTGGTCAATCGATCAACAACAACCCAAACGGCATCTTTACCTCCAACGGTCTTCGGCAAAGCCATAACAAAATCCATCGAAATAGATTCCCACTTCCATAGCGGAATATCTAAAGGTTGTAGCAATCCACCTGGTCTCTTGTGTTCAATCTTCACTTGTTGGCAAGTCAAACATCTTCCAACATAAGACACAACATCGCCCTTCAAGTTTGGCCACCAGAATTGCAACTTCAAGTCTTTGTACATCTTATTACCACCGGGGTGAATAGAATAAGGGGAAAGATGAGCTTCATCAAGAACTCGCTTCCTCAAATTAAGAGCATTAGGAACAAATAAACGACCATGGAAACGAAGAACACCTTCATTATCAAACTTGAAATCTTTACCTTTACCTTCAAGAATTTTGGCTTGAATAGACTTGTAGGTAAGATCATCAACTTGGCTTTCACGAATTTCACGTAGAAACATAGGCTCGGCAATCATAGCACCAATATGAACAAATCCACGCTCTAAAAATTCCAAACTCAATCTTCGAAACTCGGCACAAAGATCAACAGGTAAAACATGCAAAGCATTCAAAGCATGAGAAGCTTTCCTACTAAGAGCATCGGCAACAACATTCGCCTTCCCTTCATGATACATTAACTCAAAATCATAATCGTTCACCAATTCCAACCATCTTCTTTGCCTCATATTCAACTCTTTTTGAGTAAATATGTATTTCAAACTCTTGTGATCGGTGAAGATACGACAATGAACTCCAATTAAATAATGTCTCCACACTTTCAAAGCATGAACAACAACGGCCAATTCTAGATCATGAGTAGGATAGTTCACTTCATGTACTCTCAATTGCCTAGAAGCATAAGCCACCACTTTCCTATTCTGCATAAGAACACAACCTAAACCCATTTTAGAAGCATCACAATAGACATCAAAGTCTACTCCATCTTCGGGCAAAGTCAACACCGGAGCGGTAGTTAACCTCTTCTTTAACTCTTGAAACGCATTTTCACAAGCTTCATTCCAAAGGAATTTGGTTTCCTTCTTCAACAACTGAGTCATAGGTCTAGCAAGCTTAGAGAAATCCTTGACAAATCTTCGATAATAACCAGCTAAACCAAGAAAACTTCGAATCTCTCTTATATCAGTCGGACTCTTCCAATCAACAACGGCCTCAATCTTCGAAGGATCCACCATTACACCTTCTTTTGAAATCACATGACCAAGAAAGGACACTTTCGGTAACCAAAATTCACACTTAGAGAACTTAGCATACCACTTCTGACGACGTAGAACACCCAAAATAATCCTCAAATGAATAGCATGCTCATCTTCGGACTTGGAGAAAATAAGAATATCATCAATGAATACCACCACAAACTTGTCAAGATACTCACTAAAAGTGCGGTTCATCTGATCCATAAAGATAGCGGGAGCATTCGTCAATCCAAATGGCATTACTTTGAACTCATAATGGCCATACCTCGTACTAAAAGCGGTCTTTGGAATATCAACATCTCTAACTGGAATTTGATGATAACCCGATCTCAAATCAATCTTCGAAAAAGTAGAAGCACCCTTTAATTGATCAAATAAATCTTCAATCCTCGGTAAAGGATACCTATTCTTGATTGTAATCCGATTCAATTCCCGATAATCGATACACAACCTCATAGAACCATCCTTCTTCTTAACAAAAAGAACAGGAGCACCCCAAGGAGAGGCACTTGGTCGAATAAAACCCTTTTCTATCATATCATCCAACTGCTTTCTTAACTCTTTCAATTCAGAAGGAGCCATACGATAAGGAGCTTTGGCGATTGGACTAGAACCAGGTACAAGATCAATGGAGAATTCAACATCACGCTCGGGAGGGATCCCGGGCAAATCTTCGGGGAATACATCAATGAACTCTCGAACCATAGGCACATCTTCAATACTTGGCAAAGAGGTATTTGAAGAAGTCACAACAGACAAGAATGCTTGGTGACCTTTTCTAACCATACTTACCAACTTCATAGCGGAAATTAAAGACACACCTTTACGGGGATGAGATCCCTTATAGGTTATTCTAACACCTAAAGGACTCTTTAAGAAAATCTTTTGATCACGACACTCAAACCTAGCATGGTACATAGCTAACCAATCTATACATAAAATAATATCAAACTCTCCTAAAGGAAACTTAAGGAGATTTGCGGGAAAGATAGAACCCGAAATAGATATTGGTACACTTGGATAAAGAGTTGAACAAGAGATAATATCTCCGGATGGTAAGGATATGGAAGTATCCTCACTAGATGTACGCTTGATTGATAATTTATTAGCATAAGTCGATGACACAAAAGACATTGAAGCACCGGTATCAAATAAAATAAGACACGGCTGCTCTAAGATTGAGAACATACCCGTAATGATCTCGGGATGAGCGTCAGCCTCAGCACGGCTCATGACAAAGATTGAACCCTTAGGTTTAGGAGGAGGAGGAGGCAACTTTCGATCGGGGCAATCTTCGTAACGATGACCACCCTTCTTACAAAAGAAGCAAATGTAGGCTCGGTTGGAACACGGCACACCAGGATGGTATGGTTGCCTACACTGATTACATTGACGACCTTGAGCCTGAGGAGCATAAGGCCTATGAGCCACATTGGAAGTAGCTCTAGGAATAAAAGGAGAGGGATTTCTTGCATTGGAAGAAGGATTAAACCTCCTCTTGTTAGCATAGGAATTAGAAGGAGACGGAATAAATGGTCTCTTCCCAAAAGCATTCGGCCTAGGAGCATAATAAGGAGAGGGATTATTCATTGAAGCTTCATCTCTAATAGCCCTCATTGAATTCTCGGCCCACAAAGCATCATCATAGGGATCTCCAAAGGATGCGGTACCCCTTCTCACTTTACTTTGAAGCACGGCATTCAACTTGTTACGATAATAGAATGCACGGTCTTCATCATCACGAATAAGCCTCGGCGCAAAGTGAGCGAGCTTATTAAACTCCGTCGTAAAATCTTGAGCCGATAGGTTGCCTTGTTTAAAATCTATGAACTCCTTGAGCTTTGTTGTTTAAGCTCTTTGGGATAAAACCTACCCTCCACAAGAGCCTTAAAGCAAGCCCAGTTGAAGTCCTCTTCAAGAGTTGCGGTGGCACTTGTGATAGCCCACCAGTTGTCGGCTTCCCGCACTAGAAAGTTCTTTGCAAATCCTCACTTTATCCTCTTCCCGGACTTGGTAAAGATCAAACTGCTGTCTTTTCCATCTCACGGAACCAGTCGGATAGCTCCGTAGGAATCCGGCTCTCCACCATAAGCACGATCTTACACTCCTTGCAATTTGACCCGCCACCCATGCAGAAACCACCTTGTTGATTGTCCTCCCTTCTAGGGTGAACTTTGGTTGGCATTAGCTAAAGCGACATCCTGCTGATTTTTCAGCACTTGAGCAAGAGCCTCCATCATAATATTCTCAGCTAAACGCGGTCTAACCATCTTCATAAGAGACAAAAAACAAATTAAGTTACTCCTATCAATTAGCATAAACAAATAGACTACCAAGTAAAGTCCTTAACTTCTACCCAACTCTCATTTATTATTTCAAGGGTCAAGTAGTTTAATTAGGGTTCACGTGTGTGCGTCGGGAGCGATCAAAGCTCTGATACCAACTGTGACAACCCTCGCGAATGCGGAAATAGAAAACATACAAGCATGTGAAATAATATGCGGAAATACGGTATTTTAAAAAACCTTTAAACATGCAAGATATATATAACACGAGGTGTGTCAAAATGTTACAAACTAAAAGTGGAATTACAACAAAGAGACGGGGTCTCTAAAAATGTTAGCAAAGAGCAAGTGTTTAACAAAACTAGCTACTATCGTCTAGAGGTGAAACTTCCAGGGACAACGCCCGCTAGCTCACACCCGAACCCCAAAACATCATATCCAAAAAGTCATCCATTACAAGCAACCTGTTCATCCATGAAAAACATGAATGCCATAGTCAGTGGGGAGTAACTCCGGGTTCTCCCAGCCATATCACCTTTAACGTACATATAAGGAGATACAAAAGTAAAATCATGCATATATTGATATACATGTGAGATACGATAAGAATAGATAGGCAATTTTATAGATAATGATAAGAGCATTAGAGGCACAAATCCGAATCCATCATGTTATTCAAAGACTCGGGAAAGACACTCTTAGGAAATCGAATACGCTCACTAGGGCTTGCATCTCACCGTTAGCGGTATAAGATTGATAAGATTGAGACTCGACAAACAAACCATGCCAAGTCATGCAATGATCATGAATAATCAATCATGAAATCACGCATTCAAGTATAACAACATAAAGACGACATCTCTCACGGTAAATGAAACGCACTAGCATCGTGTACATGGCAAGTATGATTAACAGGCATCCACGGGATAAGCATTTCCCTGAACGCATACACGATCACATTTCGTATATGTTCACTAATTTCCTCCGCTAGGACGACGATAATAATACGGTCCTAGTCTAAACCTGGCCAGACTCTCGGAATAACGTGTTCCGATTCGACATGCGATAAACGTTTCGCATCCAAGACTCGGTCAATCATAGACGCCGAGTACCCCAAATTCGGTCGACATTCACGAAAGAGGCGGAAAAGAGCTCAAGCCTCATAACAAGCGGTACGCTACATGCAAATAACACCACCTCGCAAGTATACAACATTTGACGGCCGGGTCGAACAACGCATGCGTTCAACTCCCAACAACATCGTCATATGCCCACTACACATGCAATTAAGCAGTAGGATACCTCTCCGTTCCGACATTCCAGCCTTACGAACGGGAAGATGGCCAAGGGAATGAGAGTACAAAGCACAAGACAAAATAGTGCTCAAACCGTATCATTTGTAAAAACCGACTCAAAGTGGGACATATCGAAAACCGTCACGAAACATGCGATACAAGCGAATAAAATATCATATACCCAAAACATGAATATTATAAGACTCTACGTAAAATTATACGATAAACGGATCATGCGAACTATTATAAATTACGAGTTTTAGAAATTGTAGGAAAATATACAGCCGTGTTCCAGGCCGGGCAGGGACCGGTGGCCGGTGGGCCGGCTCAGAACACAGGGCAAAATTCCAAAATCATAGAAAAACAGAGAAAGTGGTCCAGGCCGGTCAGTGGACCGGCGGCCGGTCAACCGGCACAGAGCCCCTCTTCATACAAATCCAAAATTTCCAAAGGTGTTACTGATGTGTTCCCAGCCGGTTGGCAGACCGGCAGCCGGTCGACCGGCCAGGAGCACCAGTTCACCCGTGAGCCTTGCTCACTTAACCAATTCAATCCAATTCTCATATATACTTCTAATAATCATCAACAATCAATATATATCATCAACATTCATCATATAACATCATCCATTAATCATAGCATGATTTCTAATCTTCCTAATCGTATTCTAAATACGATTTCTAGCATATAAACATGTAAAACACGTAAATGATACCGAGTAACCCTTCACCGTTACCTTTAAGCGTCTCTACTAGTCGTCAAGCTCCTCTTCTATAAGGAAATAGTCTTTGTCGGGATCTTGGAGGTCGCCACCTACAAATAGATCGTAAAAAGATGAATAAAGTTCATCTTGAGAAAGACGGGAAATTTGAAAAGCGAGAAAGACGATGATTTTAATATCTATACGGATAGAGGAAGGTACGGGAAGAAGAATAAGACAAACTTACGTAAATTCTATCAAGTAACGAAGAAGCTACGCGAATTCAAAGATCGATATCAAAGAGGGAAAGTTGAGATTTCTTCAAGAGGAAGAAATGTGTTTGATTTTGTGTTGAATGAAATATTAGGTTAAGGAGGGAGTTGTGTGAGTTATGAAGGAAAAAGTCAAAGACGGTTTCCAAAGTCAAGAAAGTCAAACTCGACTCAAAAGTCAAGAAAAGTCAAACTCGACTTAAGACGGGATTTTCATGAAATCTCGCAGAAATTCCAAATACGAACTCGGAAATTCTAAATTCGACTCGAAACATAAAATTCCAAATTAAAACTTAAAATTACTGAAAAGATTTCGTAAAATATTTCTACTAGAAAAATAGGGTACATTTCCGGGTGTTACACAAACCCTTTGATACGGTTTAGGGAGTGGAGTACATGGTCAATCACAAGTTGCTCGGGAATCGTTATTCCTAGCTTCTTGAGTACCTCGACATGCTCAATCATTTTGAGTGTGTGGGAGCAAACATATTGACCATCCTTCATTTTTAATGTTGAAAAATTAAGAAGCAACTTCATATTGAATGATCTTAAGAGCTCGTGAAAACACGGTCACGAGTTTAGTGTAGATATTATATGTGGAATTCATCTTTATGACATTCCTTTGAAGCTCGTTATCTATAGAGAAGATCAAGACATTCTTGATCGTGGCCGATTCTATTTAGTAGGTCTCATAGACTACTTTTACGGCGTTAGTTGACCTTGCATTTAGAAGCGTTGGGAGAAGCCTTGGTGAGGTAACGAAGCTTACCATCACCTTTGGTGGCAAGGCAAAGTTGTCTATTCCAATTCGCGAAATTAGAACAATTCTTTTCGTATTTGCATTGATCGATAAAGGATCTAAGCCATGATACAGTGGTGAGTTGTGCTGTGGGAGCTCGAACCTCGTTATCGTTTGCCGATATAGCGAATAAATAAGTTTGACTACAAAATAGATAATGAAAGAATTATCAACATTTATCGTTTTTGATATACATGTAAACATTTTAAACAAGTTAGACATTTATATAATGACTGATGTTATCGTTATACACTAAAAATAAAACCTAAGTCTACTAACTAAGAAGATAACGGAAGTAGGGTCGATCTCCACAGGGAGGAAACTAATTAACTGAAATCTAAATCTGCTAGTAATAATCTGGGGGGTTTTGAAATGGTTTTAACTAAACTAAATAAGATTAAAGGAAAGAGAAATAAAGGAAGAAATAAATATGAAATAAATCAGATAAAGAGGGAATATGCCAGGATTCGGTCTACTGCAGTATTGGCATCTATGGGTCAACTAAGTCAGTCAATCTATCAATGAGAAGGGCAATGGTTTTCTCCTCTCGGTCTCAAACCACCCTAGGGATTTTCCTAATTAACTCTCGTCCTCTTAGGAGTCACCTATCAATTCTAAGCAAGCCTTCCCTTCCAATCTCTCGATCCAGGTCGGGGTTAACTACCTAGCCTAGTCTCCTGCGTGCACTCATTCGACTAAACCTCAATTAAATTGCTTAAACTGATGCTCATATTCAAGACAAACTAAAATAACCTATCCTAACATGCCTCTACTACAGTTTCCCTCATCCCAACATACAAGAGAATTAGCTACTCATGTTATTAACGATGCTAATAAAGACGATTGAACATATGACGATAGACATAATAAAATCGCAATTAACAAGCAAGAACAATAACGCAGCAGTAATTAGGAAGAGTAAACAATGATTAAGACTAAAAGATAAGAATAAAAGAGAGAAAAGAAGAAAGGAGTTTACAATCTTAGCAAATCCGGCGTAAAGAACAAATCCTACGTCGATAAACCCGAATGCAAACCAAAGATAAAGTTCAGAAACTAATGGAAGATTAATGCTAATGATCCCGAACCCTAAGGGTTCTGAATCCTAATGATTCTCAATTATCCTAAAGACGACGAATAAGAGTTTATATAATGCAAAACACGACTCTTAAACCCTAATTAAGCTACGGACTTAAGGCCCATGATAGATTCTACTCGATCGAGGGAAAATACCACTCGATCGAGGACTTTATTGGAGGAAATCACTCGATCGAGTAACAATTCTACTCGATCGAGCAACTTTTCAGCGGCTACTACTCGATCGAGCACAGGACAGCTCGATCGAGCAACTTTTCTCTTCAACTCTCCTCGATCGACCAAAAGCATAGTCGATCGAGGTCTTTTGGCCTATCGTGCAATGTTGGACATGGCTTTGGACTTGATTGCAAGCGGTTTCACGCTTTCCCATGCAAGAGCTTCTGTTCCGTTCCTTCCATTCTCCTAAATACATGCAAAGTTGACTGTTTTGGCTCGGTTTCCGCAACTACGCAGCTTGTACCTACAAAATAGTAATGAAAGTACAAAGTAGCCAAATAGGGCATATGGTGATATAATATCACCTAAATGACATAGAAATGGGTGCATAAATGGACTAGAAAGTCTATATAAAATACACGCATCAAACTTCCCCAAACTAAACCTTTGCTTGTCCTCAAGCAAACTAAATGCAGCTATATGGAACAAAATAAATCTAGGGGAATGGAGTAAGTCTCAGAGCTAGCTACAAGTCAATACTAAACAGTTTAATGCACTCGATCAATCGCTACAAAGCTTAATACGAAAGTGAACGAATTTATACAATCTTGGAAATAAATTAGACTTTCGACCTTGCAAGACTCAACCAAATTCGGACTCTCACGGGTCACTCTTCTCTCAACAAGCAAATGGTAAGTAAATATGTATAAAAAAGAGAGAAGAAAATATAGTCACTCACCTAGACTACGACCGACACAACATGCATTGCTAACTAATATGAAAGATGATTCAAGCACCGTACACACGCATAACCACCGTTCAAGGACCATCACGTGCCGAACATTTGCAAAAGTATGGATATGTGAGGCTAATTGGTAAGAAGGGGCAAAACAATTAATGGAAATGTGAGGGTAAATAGCCAAGCTAGTTCCTACTAAGACCGCAATAGAACTCGTTCCATCTTCCAAAAATCAAAATTTAAGCTCGATGCCTTACCAAATCTAGGCATAAACAACACAAATCCCAAACAACACCTCAACAAAATAATGATACGCATAGGAGGTGTAGATAACAGAAACTTCAGCCAATTATTTTTCCAATATATATATTTTCATTTTTTCTTTTTTTTTTTTTTTTTTTTTTTCATTTTCTTTCTCTTGGCTGTCTGAGGAAAACCACTCAATCGAGTATAATGAGTCACTCGATCGAGGCAAATAAACACAAAATCGATTCGATCGAGCTAAACAAACCGCTCGATCGAGGCACAATTCTCACTTCTCTTCTTTTTTTCTCACAAATACCCACTCCAATGAATGAAAACGAGCCAAAACTGACATAACGGTATAATATACCTCGACTACTAAACTAGCTCGGCAAAGGTAGGCTTAATTTAGAATATAGTTAAGGGCAACATGCAAATATGGCTTTATGTGGAGTTAATGGGGTAAAATGAGGAAAAGGGAGATGCAAATATTCTCAAAACACGTAATACCGACCACAAACCCAATGCGTGCAGGCAATAAGAAATCAAAATTCATATACAAGCAAATGACACGAGGTGTGGGGAGTAACTACTCTCATTCCTAAATGAACTGGTCATGGATGTCACCAGTTATAGGCTCTAAAATCTCAGAATATATAAGTAGTTTGCCAAAAAGTTGAGTCAATTCTAATAATCAAATTTACATTCCAAGACAAAATTCAATAGTTCACTATTTCGATTTTACTAAATAGGTCAAGAAAGGTGCAAGGAATAGCATAAAGTAGACTAGTAGTGCAATTTCATCATGAACAAGACTCCAATCCGACTCGACTATATGCAAAAATAAACGTGATATTTTTGATTTTTTCAATATTTTTTCTAATTAACATGAATTGTAAACGTGAATGCAATACAAATGCAAATGCAGACGCAAAAGGATGTAAAACACCTCCCCAAACCAAAACAGACAATGTCCTCATTGGCTATAGCACAACAACATATAAGGGAAAGGGAAAAAAAAACAACCTAATACATGTTCCTAAGGGATTGAAATATATGTAAGGAATGGAAGAAAAAACAGAAGAACTTACAAAACAGAAGCTTCCCCAAACCAGCATCAAACTGGGGGTCGATCGAGTGAAAATTTGACTCGATCGAGAACTTTTTCAGTCAGGGTTGCTCAATCGAGTAGTTAGTTTTACTCGATCGAGTACTCGCTTGATAGCACAACCTCGACTTTGGGCAATTGTTCTCCGCTTAATTTTCCTGCAAAACGATGCCAACCGATACCCAAGAATACCAAAAGAAAGTCCAGCAAGAAAATAAATTGTCTATCTAAATTACGGATTATCACGTGATAGTCTACTTGTCTAATGAAAACGCGATAAATTGTTTTTACAAATTGCACGGGGTTGCAAACCCGGCTAATACCCAAATAGGTTTTTGACAAGGCCACCGTCAAGCCTTTGAGTTGCAGAAGTACCCTCAGCAGTGGTAATTTCCGCCTTCTTCTTCCACACATACGGTCTTTGCTGGGAGTCTAGCTCCACTTCTGAATTACTCGAACATGTGTGAACTTCTTTCATCTTTGCTGGTACGGTAATCTCAACAGTCGAAGATGGAATCAGGAGTACTCAAGTCTTCCTCCTGAACAGTCTTATCTATCCCTCTCTACCTGCGCATACACAACTATAGAGAGAAGGATAAGAACAGTCTTAAGGAATTAGAAATTCCTTAAGACGAGACAGAAATAAATAACAGAAAATTAAATTGCCTCCCCGGCAACGGCGCCAAAATTTGATGTTATCGTTATACACCAAAAATAAAACCTAAGTCTACTAACTAAGAAGATAGCGGAAGTAGGGTCGATCTCCACAGGGAGGAAACTAATTAACTGAAATCTAAATCTGTTAGTAACAATCTGGAGGGTTTTAAAATGGTTTTAACTAAACTAAATAAGATTAAAGGAAAGAGAAATGAAGGAAGAAATAAATATGAAATAAATCAGATAAAGAGGGAATATGCCAGGATTCGGTCTACTGCAGTATTGGCATCTATGGGTCAACTAAGTCAGTCAATCTATCAATGAGAAGGGCAATGGTTTTCTCCTCTCGGTCTCAAACCACCCTAGGGATTTTCCTAATTAACTCTCGTCCTCTTAGGAGTCACCTATCAATTCTAAGCAAGCCTTTCCTTCCAATCTCTCGATCCAGGTCGGGGTTAACTACCTAGCCTAGTCTCCTGCGTGCACTCATTCGACTAAACCTCAATTAAATTGCTTAAACTGATTCTCATATTCAAGACGAACTAAAATAACCTATCCTAACATGCCTCTACTACAGTTTCCCTCATCCCAACATACAAGAGAATTAGCTACTCATGTTATTAACGATGCTAATAAAGACGATTGAACATATGACGATAGACATAATAAAATCGCAATTAACAAGCATGAACAATAACGCAGCAGTAATTAGGAAGAGTAAACAATGATTAAGACTAAACGATAAGAATAAAAGAGAGAAAATAAGAAAGGAGTTTACAATCTTAGCAAATCCGGCGTAAAGAACAAATCCTACGTCGATAAACCCGAATGCATACCAAAGATAAAGTTCAGAAACTAATGGAAGATTAATGCTAATGATCCCGAACCCTAAGGGTTCTGAATCCTAATGATTCTCAATTATCCTAAAGACGACGAATAAGAGTTTATATAATGCAAAACACGACTCTTAAACCCTAATTAAGCTACGGACTTAAGGCCCATGATAGATTCTACTCGATCGAGGGAAAATACCACTCAATCGAGGACTTTATTGGAGGAAATCACTCGATCGAGTAACAATTCTACTCGATCGAGCAACTTTTCAGCGGCTGCTACTCGATCGAGCACTGGACAGCTCGATCGAGCAACTTTTCTCTTCAACTCTCCTCGATCGACCAAAGGCATAGTCGATCGAGGTCTTTTGGCCTATCGTGCAGTGTTGGACATGGCTTTGGACTTGATTGCAAGCGGTTTCACGCTTTCCCATGCAAGAGCTTCTGTTCCGTTCCTTCCATTCTCCTAAATGCATGCAAAGTGGACTGTTTTGGCTCGGTTTCCGCTACTACGCAGTTTGTACCTACAAAATAGTAATGAAAGTACAAAGTAGCCAAATAGGGCATATGGTGATATAATATCACCTAAATGACATAGAAATGCGTGCATAAATGGACTAGAAAGTCTATATAAAATACACGCATCAATTACCTCTACCCAATTACATAAATGATTCCAAGACCCAAGTCTTATATTAACTAGGGCTTATGTGAGCCACAAACTCCACGACCTTTATTAATATTACTTGGTGGGTTAATTGTTTAACCGATTCTACCATTAGAATTCTTGGTCGATGAAATACTTTATTATCATCTTTAGCCCGGAACACATGGGCCACGGACCCTAATCTTTCCGTTGAGTTTAACCAAATTTCGATGCAATAACGATTTATTGCCCCACTTACCCAACGTAATAAGTTTAGCACCTCGGTGAGCCTAACCTACTTCCTTATAAAATTAGGATTCATGGGTTCTACTATTTGTTAAGGCTAAGTCTCAATTATCAAAATAGAGGTCAAGTCAATTTATATTATCTATCTCCTTTTAAGTGAACAAAATAGGTGAACTATCGATAATTATAATTGACGCGCTCGATTGATTCGATAAAATGCATGTGTTGTTTAAGTGGCGATTTGCCATACATGCAACATATAAATAAAAATGCAAGCATAAAATAAATTCCTAGTATGACCTTCCTAGAATAATAGAAATCAAATTAACTATTAAAAATTCGGAAACCAACTCCTTGGTCCCTTGAACTTCATTTGCACGCCTCCCAAGGACACCGTCTTTCTTTTGGAACGCCTTTCCAAATGGCACCGTCTTTAGGAAACTCCGGGATTACAAATGATATAATAAAATTACAAGGCTATTATATTATACATTTGCAAAATAAAATGAAATAATACAATAAAAGTGATACGAGATCACATTAAATTACAACCGAATCAATATTTTCATACATTACGGGTAATATCGATTAAAAACTAAGGCCATACTAAGACAAATTAAATAATTCAAAAATTACTTAAATCAAAATGACATTCATTCATTCAAAATGCAGAATAATTATATGTAAACTCATGAAATATAAATGTGCCAAATTGCCCTAATAACCTTATATCGTATATAAACTCAGTTTCATGGAAACGCGTGATAATAACCAATTAAAATCACAAATTAATACTTAAATCAAATTTAAGTCCAAGTTAATTACCCTAATTATTTTAGGTCTGAAAAATTAGTCTCCACTAATTATTTGACAATAATTTAACTCGGTTTTGCATTATTGCTCGATTTTGACCCCTTTTAACATAACTTTTATGTAATAATTCCAAATTAAATTACAATAATTCATAAATTTAGAAAATAAAATTTTGAATACTCTGGAACATTTAGAGGAAAATATTCATGTCAAAATTTTGGTCAAAAATTTTCGAATCATTTTAGAAAAATATAGTTGCCATTAATCGATTTTATCAAATAAAATACTAAAACCACACGAAAAAATATTCTAATTAATTTTCAACTTATATATCTGATATTTTAAATATTTATGAAACATATGATAATTTTTATCAAGCCAAAAATTAATTTTAGCTATTTATGCCAAAATAATCACTATTTATGCCTTTTTAACTATTAAAAATCATAAATCATGCAAAATAAGTCATATTTATCTCACATTTTACATAAAGTATTTAAAATATACATGTGATATCATACTAAAATTTCATGTCCAGATTCGAATTTTAACTATTTTTAGTCATAAAATGTTCATTTTACTCATTAAAATGGATTTATTTAACTAAAACTTATTAAATAAAGCAATAATCTTCCATAAATCATCAAAATGACCTAAAAATATTTTAGGTCAAGAAGGTATTTCATGCTCAAAATTTCGTGACTTTATCATATAAATCACAAATTTTCTAGTTTTATTTTGTTACCATAACTCGTAAAAACTTCATAAAACCGATTGCATGCAACATCCTATGCTCTGATACCAATTGTTAGGTTCATATACCTACTCTTAAGAATTTTATTAAGATTAACTAATTATTTCTATAATTAGTTGTTCAAGATCTAGTACATGCAAAACATAAATAACAAAGATAAGAAGAAAACATTTTCCTCACAATGGTTTTGGACAAAATGGGCTTCTTGAGCTTAAAGATAAGGATGAAATTCCAAGTTCCAAATGTAGGAACACTCCAATAAGTTTCACCCAAGACTATCCCTTAATCTCTCAAATATTAGCATACTAGTATAATATATGAGATCCCCTTAATATATTACTAATAACTCTAGTACTACTCTTAGTAATATTATTAGTAATCTATGAACATGAGTTGTGAGCAAAACTTCTTAAGTTTTCCTTTTAGAGTGAGAGGAAGTAATGTACAAAAATGAGATCAAGTTAGTGGTACAATAAGAAGAAAACTTCTTCTTATTTCATGCACAAAACCGGCACACACATGGGGAGTGTAGAGCATGCTTTCAACTTTTTGTCTTTACAAGAAAGTAGTTTATGACTAGGTCTAGGTATGTAATTATGTTGTTTTAATCTTAATTAGAACAACTAACAATATATTAAACCTACCACAATAGTCCCAAAATCGGTGCACCCCTTTAAAATGGGTGTCCATTTTATTTTGTGATTTTGTCATTTGTCACATATGTGATATGTGACATGTGACATGATCTTAACTTATAAATGTGCATTATTTAACTAATTTAAATGCAATTTCACAACGAATAAATTAAAGTTAACATTTTAAGTAATAATTTATAATCAAATATATATAAAATGGGTCATCTCATATTTGGTTAATATAATCTACAACTAATTGTAATTATGATCAACCAATCATGCTTATCTCAAATGTTTCATAAACATTAAGCATTCTAATATAACAATTATATTATTGAATCTTATTTAATCATATTACAATAAGATATATTTCTCACTCGCAAACTCGTTCTGTTTAAGAGATTAATTAATCTGTATAGCTATACAATTAATTAACTTTCAAGATTAGGGAATCGTCCTTTAGGTGTGATCTCAAGGGATCAACTGATCACTATCGTCATACGACAGTAATGTCAAACTCTAGTAAGCCAATCATTACCGATTAATGTGGATCAGTTGACTATAATGTTAATCATCCCTTTGTACTCTCGTTAATGAGATTTAATTAAGTGATCGCACTATTGTTGAGGACACTCATTCCAACACAACATCCTTGTTTAAGGTTGTTTTTGCGTTTCTTTAGCCTCCTTTTGTTTCTTAGGAAGGACCTTAGTAAATTTAATTCTTATGAGGTTTTATTACTTGCATCTATCCTGAACCCCACAAATGAGAATGATTTTCATTTCCACCCGGTCGGTTCGGTGTGTTATGCTTTCCGGTGAGTCAATTCCCCTACCCAACATTCTTTGGATTGTGGTGCTTTAGTCACTAGGTTGGCTAGGCGACTTGCTGGGTTTGGGGGAGACCGTCGATACACACCGTTGACCGAGGTACATCCCCTAGAGTCGACGAGGAGTACTTGCGCCACACACTTTGCTGGATTAATGCGTTAGGAAACGCTCGATTTCAGTGGCGAGTACCGGGGTCCCAGTGGATAGATCTTCCCGACGCCGGTAACCGTCTACCTTCTACGGATCGGTTGCCTACCCATGATCCTGAGACTGGACCTACCCCTCTCCCTCGTTCTTATGTGGTTCCACCTAAGCTTATTTTTACCTTGACCGAGACTCGTCGACGGATCACCCCATCCTCCTTTGCTCAGACCACCACCACCCCGACTCCACACTTTGCACCCACCCCGGCTCCCTACCCATACCCTCCACCTGCTTATACCTACGATCCGACTTTGGAGAGGGAGATTAGGATTCACCAAGGAATTAACAATGACTTGGTGATGAGGGGACTTTCGGAGAACCTTATGCGGACAGATCTTAATGCTACTGCTGGTTGGACTCTACCGAGCTACTACCGAGGTCCGGGTGACGAGAGTGGTGTGTTCAATAATTATGGGGTGACTCGTCAGCAGTTTTCCCAGGATTTCAGTCACGACTATGGTTGTCTGGGTCGATCATGGTACACTCCTATCCGACCGGATGCTCCGGTTGGTGGTTTTGGTGAGCCATTTTGGGCCTCTTCTTCTGGTGTTGCTCAGAGGGCTGATGATGATGATGATGGTGGTGATGATGAGCAGTAGTGACAGCTGGTCACTACGCCCCCATTTTGCAGCTGGTTTGGGGGAGGTTTTGTATATAAAAGCTGGTATTATCTATCCTTGTACTTTCTTTTATTGTATTTTCTTTTAGTTATTTCCCATTCCCTTTTGTTAGTGGTGTCCTTTAGGTTGTTGTTGTTGGTTGATTGTGTGATTGCCGTGCTGTTAGCGTTACACTGAGGACACTGTGACATTTAGGTTTGGGGGAGAGTCCTTATTTATGTTGTGTGTTTATTTCCGTTGCGTGAAAAGAAAAAAAAATCCATTAAAATTGAAAAATTAATAAAATCCAAAAATATGTTTTTATTTTATTAGGTCGAGTCTTGGTGAAATTGAATAACAATGATGATAATTTGCATTGTTTCTGCATTTGAATCCCAAATAAGTTGTCCATGTACATTGTTTTGACTTACTACTTTTGAAAACAAAGCTCATAGTACATGTCTTGACCGTTTTTCACACACCTTATGCTAATTAGATTTGGCCAATTTTAGTTGGTAAACCACTTAAAATTATAAGGTTTATAGAGCTTCCTAGGCCGGTAACATCAATAAACTGGTCTCATTGTCATTAGGCTTGAGTGTGGTACTCCTTGTGGAATATGTAACATCAAATTGCATAAGTGTGACATTCGTTTCTGATACTATACGCGTTCGTTTGATAAGTGCATGAGGAAAAGCGGTTCTTTTTGTTCAAATAAGCCTCACATAGCCAAAAAGACTTGATTTTATACCCTTATTATTGAGTTCTTTATGTTTAGCACATTTGAGCATTTTGTAGCCTGTTTTATAACCTATCTAATAGCTAAATTCCTAGAATTTGCATACCTTATCGGGACAGTCGCAGTTGCATGCTTTTTCTTATCTACTTGTCTATTATGGTTGGGTCGGGATTTCAAAAAGAATATCAAATGGGTGTAGCAAGTATGTTGGCAATTGTGTCATTTATTCCCTTTGTTGAGAAATGTTGTGAAGCAAAAGATATGAAGAAAAAGAAAAGAAAAAAAGATATGAAAAAAAATGAAAGAAGAAAAGAAAAGAAAAGAAAAAGAGGAACAAAGGAAAGAAAAAAAATGTGTTGCTTCATTGAATTGTTCAAGGGATAATGAAAGGGATTATACTAGAGTCTAGTGCATATTTAGAGAGCAATATCGATATCTCTCTTGTGTTGTCAAAATTTAAGATGATTTCTCTAGTCGAGTGTTGGCTTGTGCTAGTCTTGTAGATTTGTTTTGGTAAGTGTCGCTGCGACTACCGGTTTTAGCCCCACATTCCCATACGTGCCTTGGCATAATCCACTTCTATACCTTCACCCATTAGCGTCCCTTGTTGTCTTGATTCATGTACTTTATAGCGAATGGGTATTAGTTGGGGAAATTACTATCACATTAGAATGCATGCATGTTTCATAAGTTGAGTGAGTGTTTCTATTTCTTTCTATCTTTACAAAACTCACCTTTACATAAACTTATGAGTGCATGAGTGAATTCGCGAGAATCAGACAAATTGAGCCTTGGAAAATTGAAAGGTATTTGGTTTTTGTCTATACTACGGTATCATGTAAAGTCTTAGAATATGAGATGCATTTCTACTTTCCCTTGCCTTTGATCTTATTTTATTTGTACAACTTGGTCATTACTTTGTTATAGATATGGATAGCTTGGGATTTGTATGTGCATTAACATTAGCTTTGAGTTCTTCATTCACCATTTGTATGTTTGTCCTTGTATAGTATTGAGTGTTTTTCTTAGGGACAAGCAAAGGATTGGTTTGGGGGAGTTTGATGATCATTATTTATACACATATTTTATGCTTCCCTTAGTTACATATAACTCGATTTACCGTCTTTCCTTGCTTATTTTTATGCTATTTTAGCTAGAATATCGATTATGCCGCTTCTATTATGTTTTAATGCAGATTGGATGCATTTGGAGCTTTTAGAGTTGTTACGGAGCATGGCGGAGTCGGATCGTAGAAAATTAGGCACGGAAATCGAGAGCGATGGAGAAGGAATGAAGGAAAACGAAAAAACGAGACCTTTTTGAAGGATGCTTGATCGAGCATGGCTACTCTGCTCGATCGAGTCGGGTTGAAGGATGCTCGATCGAGCAACATCACTTTGCTCGATCGAGCAGCCTAATATTCTGACGGTTTTCGTATTTTCCTAAACTAGTTTAACCTAGTTAATTTGATTTTATTATTAAAGGATAGCTCGTCTTTCATAATTAGGTATGCTTTAATATTAGAAACAAAAGTTTTCTTTGCTTTGCCTCTGGATTTTATTCATCAAAAATATTGTCTTTAGTTCAAGCTTGTAATCGGTATTCTTTAATCTTCCTTTGTTATTCAATTAGTTATCTTCTAGTTCCTTAATTATTCTTTATTACTCCTTTCATTATTGTTAATCATGTTTTCTTTATTTTTTATTGTTGTTATTAATATCGTTATGAGTAGCTAAATTCCTTTATAGGGTTGAAAGGGAATCTAGGATTTTTAGAAGGGATAGACTAATTAATTGAATTGCAATTGCATGGTTATCGTTTGATTATCGTTTTAATTCTAGTCGTTTAATTACTAGCCAGAATTAATTAGCTAGTCTCGCAAATTAGGATTAACCCCGACCGGGTTAAGACTAAGATAGGCTACGATAATTGAATAGAACTCGTTTAATGATAGCGATCACATGTTAAATTGTAGATCTAAAGGGCATAATTGAATCGACCAATCTTGTGACCTTAGATAACTTTATTGCATGATAGTTGACTACATCCTTACTCCTGAACAATAATCCTAGTGAACCTGAGACCCTAGACTTTTAATCTTATTGTTTTCAACCTTTTATTGTTATTGTTATCGTTTGCTATTTATTGTTAATGTTTGTTATTAGTTTAGAACACAAATCTTAAACTCCGAAATTGTTACTTAAGAGACAAACCTAGTTTAACAGATTAGAATACTACCGTCTCCCTGTGGATTCGATACCTTACTTTCCGCTGACTATTAGTTAGTTGTGAATTAGGATTACTTTGATTAAGGTGACGCGACTTTATCTTTATCAATCACTCTTTTTATTTTTGTTATTGACTGTTCATCGTCATTACTGTTCATCTGCGTTACTGTTCATCGTTACGAATGGTTGATTATTGCTGCTGCTATTTCGTCGTAAACAACACTTAAACAATCCTATTATTTGTTACATACCATTGTTATTGCTGCTGGTACTCGTTTGTTCAGAACTTCAAGATACAATCATTAATTGCTTCCGCATTTTATATCATCTCTCTCCGTAGCATCATTACTAGCATACACCATCGTCATATGAAACTTCTGACAAGTAGCATTGTGAAGGACTTCACAATAGATAAACGGAGCATCAATTATCAGAGGGATAATGCTCACAGTAACAGGCTTCCAGATCAACCAAATCCTGCCATTATAATGACAATCATAGTTACAGTGAGTGTTATAAGTACTAAATTTAGCCTTGATGATTTTATCAGCCTTAATTTTCTTAATTTTAGCCTGATGGACACCCATAATATCAAGTTTTTAGACCACAAGAAATCCAAAACTTCTTGTTGCTCAAGGGGGTCATTTCCCCCTCTTATGTTCCAAGAGAAAATCTTCTTTTTCTACCTCATAATACTATACATTAATATAAATTCCAACGTAAAAGTCCTAGTAAGATGAAATTTTGTGATAACAAATTGGAATGAAAGATGTTTTGATAAATTGTTGCTTTCTCTAGTAACGTAGTTTAAAAAATCACGATGCTAGTAAATTATTATATACGCTCAAGTATTATAGATGTAGCTACTACATTCATTCTTGACTTACATTTTAAACTGCTTTTTCCCTTACAAAACAGTAAATAAATTAAAGTAGGTATAACTAATTAGTTTTACAAAAAATTATGTTAAACATTCATTTAAGTTCAAAGTTAATTAAACTTTAGGGACACACTTTTCATTTCACTAGTAAGTCCCATAAAAAGTGTCTTACTTCACCTACTAAAAATGGTAAGACTTGTTAAGCACGTACTCAGATCGATCGCATAATAAGCAAAACTTATAATCTCTCGTATTCATCATATTCTTTACATTTATTTTTGGTGCAAATTGTTAGAAACTCACGAGCAATGTGACTTTTGAAGATACTTATGATGTTTTAACCATACATATTGACCCAAAATATAAAAGTTAAGAATCGGTTGAACATGCCGCGAAAGAAAAATGTAAATAATCTGATGAATAGAAGAGAGTTACCAACCTTACTCCTTTCCCACGCACTACCATAAAAAAACAACAAATTCTCCTCAAACTTATCATCAAATGCCAATAGTGACAAGTTACCACATGTCAGGGAAAAGGAAAACGATATTTAATAATTACGAATTACGACTTGGTATAATTTGAAGTGTGAAGTAAAAAAACAATCTGCAATTTTAATTATTCTCAAGAACTTATACTGTAACACCCGGAAATGTACACTATTTTTCTAGTAGAAATATTTTACGAAATCTTTTCAGCAAATTTAAGTTTTAATTTATAATTTTATATTCCGAGTCGAATTTAGAATTTCCGAGTTCGTATTTGGAATTTCTGTGAGATTTCATGAAAATCCCGTCTTAAGGCGAGTTTGACTTTTCTTGACTTTTGAGTCGAGTTTGACTTTTCTTGACTTTTGAGTCGAGTTTGACTTTTCTTGACTTTTGAGTCGTTTTTGACTTTTCTTGACTTTTGAGTCGTCTTTGACTTTTCTTGAATTTTAAGCCGTCTTTGACTTTTCTTGACTTTTGAGTCTTCTTCGACTTTTCTTGACTCTTAAGTCGACTTTGACTTTCGTTGACTTTTCCGACTCACCCTTTACTTATATTCCCTCCTAACCCTAACCTAATTCATTCTAACACAAACACAACACAATTTCTTCTTCCTTAAGCAACCAAAACCTTGCCTCCCTCTTTGATCCAATCTTTGGATGATCGTAGCTCCCTCGTTTCTTGTCGGAATTCACGTAAGTTCGTCTTAATCTTCCCCTCTTAGCTTCCTCTATCCGTATTGGTAATAAAATTACCGTCTTTCTCGCTTTTTAAATTATCCGTCTTTCTCAAGGTGAAATATATTCATCTTTTATTACCTAATTGTAGGTGGAGACCACTAGGAAGGCTTAGTAATCGATTAAAGACGCGTAAAGGTAACAGTGAAGGGTTACTCGATATCATTTACGTGTTTTACATGCTTTATATGCTAGGATTCATATTTAGACTACGATAAGTAAGTTAGGAATTATGTTATGGATAATGATTGTTGTTGTTTGATGATTGTTGATGATGAATATTGATTGGTGATAGTTATTAGAGAGGAGTTATGAGAATTGGAAATGATAGGATTGAATTTTGTTGAAGGCTCTCGGGTGAAATTGGTAACAGAGTGTTTCACGGTCGTGAGATGTCATTTCACGGTCGTGAAACTCATTTCACGGTCGTGAAATACAAGTCACGGTCGTGACTTGTGCAGTTTCACTGCACTGACCCTTTTTGGTAGAATGATCATATCTCCTTCGTTACTTGCTTGTTTTGGACTTGTGACCATTCATTGGAACCGTAAGAGGATAAGCTATCAGCTCGACTTAGAATTTCAGTATTTACATGTCTAGAACTCTAGTTATGACAGTTTGAAGTGAACCCTTGTTTTAGTTAGTTTCCAAACTTGTTGTTTTGGAGTGGTATCTATGTTTCCTATTTATTATGCTTCTTAAACTTGGTCTAATGCTTATGTATCATGTATTTATTCATGTTTATCATAGTTACATTTATATAATGCCATGTTCACATGTTTTGTGACGGTTTTTGGTATATCCCTCTTTTGAGTCGGTTTTACATATGTTATGATTTGAGAACTAATGATTTTGTGCTATGAACTCTCATTTCCCGGCTACACCTTATATTCGTTAGACTGGAATGTCGGAGCGATGAGGTGTATCCTTGATGCTTGTATGCATGTTTAGTGGGGATATGACGACGTTGTTAGGAGGCGAACGCAATGCGTTGATCGACCCGACCGTCAAATGTTGTATACCTGCGAGGTGGTGTTATTGCATGTAGCGTACTAGCTTGACTTGTGACTATAGATCTCTTTCCGCCTCTTTCGTGAAGGTTGACCGAATTTGGGGTACTCGGCGTCTATGATTGACCGAGTCTTGGATGTGGAACGTCTTACCACATGTCGAATCGGGAAACGTCTTATCCCGAGAGTCTGGCCAGGTTTAGACTAGGACCGTATTATTCTCGTCGTCCTACCGAGAGGATTAGAGTTTTGTGTGTACGAAACGTCTTCTCGTACATGATTCCA
>JAIUZE010072740.1:0-14591 GCA_022085475.1 Heliosperma pusillum
GCACAAGCATCATAACAGCGGTCGCTACATGCAAATGAACATCACCTTCGCAGATACACAACATTTGACGGCCGGGTCGATCAACGCATAGCGTTCAACTCCCAACAACGTCGTCGTATGCCCACTACACATGCAATTAAGCAGTAGGATACCCCTCCGTTCCGACATTCCAGCCTTACGAACGGGAAGGTAGCCAAGGGAATGAGAATACAAAGCACAATACAAAATAGTGCTCAAACCGACTCATTTGTAAAAACCGACTCAAAGTGGAAACATATCGAAAACCGTCACAAAACATGTGATACATGCGAAAGAGCTATCATATATCCAAAACATGAATATTATAAGACAATACGTAAAATTATACGATAAACCGATCATGCGAACTATTATAAATCACGAGTTTTAAAAGTCAAAGGAAAACAACACAGCCGTGTTGCAGGCCGGGCAGGAGACCGGTGGCCGGTGGGCCGGCTCAGAACACAGGCAAAATCCCAAAAACAGAGAAAAGGGGTCTGGGCCGATCAGTCGACCGGCGGCCGGTCGACCGGCGGCCGGTCGACCGGCACAGACAATCACACCAAACTCAAAACTTCAATACTGATGTGTTCCAGGCCGGTGGGTTGACCGGTGGCCGGTGGGCCGGCCTGGAGCACCTCTTATACATGCAAAAACAAAGTTTCCAAATTGAGTTACTGAAGTGTTCTCAGCCGGTGGTCAGACCGGCGGCCGGTCGACCGGCTGGGAACACCCCTTCATCCGAGAGCTTCCAATACTTAACCAATTCATTTCCAAATCATTTCAATTCTCATATATACTTCAAATAATCATCAACAATCAATATAATTCATCAACATTCATCATATAACATCATTTACTAATCATAGCATGGATTCTAATCTTCCTAATCGTAATCTAATACGATTTTCTAGCATATAAACAAGTAAAACACGTAAGTGATACCGAGTAACCCTTCACCGTTACCTTTAGCGTCTCTAATGATCGTCAAGCTCCTCTTCTATAAGGAAATAGTCTTTGTCGGGATCTTGGAGGTCGCCACCTACAATTAGATCGTAAAAAGATGAATAAAGTTCATCTTGAGAAAGACGGAATGCTTGAAAAGCGAGAAAGACGATAATTTTATTATCAATACAGATAGAGGAAGGTACGGGAAGAATAATAAGATGAACTTACGTAAATTCTATCAAGTAACGAAGAAGATACGTCAATTCCAAAATCGAATTCAAAGTGGGAAAGTTGATTTCTTAGAGAGGAAGAAAAGTGGGTTTGTTTTTGTGTTGAAATGAATTATTAGGTTAAGGAGGGAGTAGTGTGAGTTATGAGAGAAAAAGTCAAAGACGATTTCCAAAGTCAAGAAAGTCAAACTTGACTTAAGACGGCTTTTTCATGAAATCTCGCAGAAATTCCAAATACGAACTCGGAACTTAAAATTCTAATTTAAAACTTAAATTTACTGAAAAGCTTTCGTAAAATATTTCTACTAGAAAAAATAGGGTACATTTCCGGGTGTTACAATTATGATTTCTCTATTGATTAGTTAAACAACTTATGTGTTGTCATGCTATCTAGGGTTTTCATATAAGTTCAAGATTAAACCCTAATTTAATTTATTAAAGCCCAACAATGGACTAGGGTTTCACGTGGTGAAGGCTTATGGGCCGCGTCACTCGTGAATAGCCTATAGGTTAAATTAGGGTTTAAGTAAGATATAAACCTAATATTTTTCTTGTTTGACAAGGGAGGCATATGGTTTACTAGGGTTTTAAATTTAACCTAATTATCCAAAGGAGGCCACGGCTAGAGCTATGGTTTCTGATAAAAACCTAGTTTGCCTCTCCACTATAAATATCCATGTGTCCCATGCATTTAAAACTAAGCTTTTCATACTATAATTCTTCTTTTGCAAACGTGCTTAATATTTTCAACTAAAATGGTTATATCTCTCTCATTTCTTGGTAAAATGGTTATATCTCTCTCATTTCTTGGTATTTTTGGGCGTGTGATCTACCGTCACACCCGTTAGAGAATAAGATAACTCCTGAACTTGAATTTACAATAACATAATTTTGAGAACTTGAGATATGAGCATTTAAAGTTGACCCTTCATGTAGACAATTTCTAAACTTGCTTTTCTCCTTCCAATTTCCATTTCAACTTTTATGTAACTTGTTTAAACATCTTACTACCTATTCTAACACCTCAAATAAACATGTAAATATCCAATAATGATTCCCACACCTCATTTACGCATTAGACACGATCTTACAACGGTCGATTCCAAGAATTGCCAACAACACAAAACATCAATTTTACCCAAATCGCTCCAACTTCAAAGTTGAGCACAATATCACTAGACTAACATGGAACTTCATCAATGAGCATAAGACTATCATATTTGTGATATAATAAACATGGAATGAGCATAATCATGACTAAATAACAACATTCGCACATCCCTTTCATAAAATCATTCAATAACACATATAATCACTTTATATAAACTCAAAACTTCAAACATCTTTCAAAATGAGCACTAAGATGGTGAGTATCAACATATGAGGCATAATAATTGTTTAAACACACGTAAAAGATATTCTCAACACAAATTAGTCACAAAGTCCACAACTTTACCCAATTTCATTATCAATAAATAAAGATTCTATCTTTTCATCTAAAATAATTCAATGTACCATCCAAAAACACAAACACATGTAATATCGAGTAACCTGTCTACATTACCTTATTAGCACTTCAAAACTCCGATTTCCAAACTAGCTATCGACATCTACGGATTCCTTGACCCAAATCATCAAAATTCCACCTTTTAACGACAATTAACATGATAAGAAGCTATAACCGAAATTCTTGGAAAAACGTTTTAAAAGAATTTAAAGATTCAATATTTTCTTAACTATAAACAAGGAGGACGGTGAGAGTATTCCCGGAGAAGATATTTACACTTCCGCGAGAGTTTTAGATTTAAGACAGTTTTGCGCTCCTTTTCTTAATAGTATACGATTGTCAAAAAATTCGATTACAGCCTACACTTGGTTATTTTATTTTTTTTTTTTTTGGGGGGAGGGGGGGATAGAAATAGTCCGCCATAGTCAGCTCGTCTTCGATGATTTAATTTTCACCTAAACTAACATCATTTTCATTTTCATTTTTTCATTTTTTCGTTTTCACTTTTCATTATTTTTTTATTTCTACTCTAATTTTCATCGGTTTCATTATCAAAACTCTTTTTCAATATTCGTTCCATGTTCGCATTATCATTTTGTTTAGTTTTCATTTTGCAAATGGCATTTATTTATTTTTCGTTTACATTTTGTAGCTTTAGATGTAAATTTCGATAGAGTAACGACTAAAAATTATATTAAACAAAAATATGTACATGTACTAACCTATTGTACACGCCACAAATGGCAAACCAAAAGCACGCACGCATGCCACATATATATACAAGACTTGGACACCATGTCAAAGACAAATAACAATCGAGTCAAAAAAGAATACAACGAAACAGTTCCTACAAATATAAAAACTTAATAAAATTAAACCTTAATCTATTATAACAATAAAACCTAGGTGGAGAAAAACCCTAATGAGAGGCGACTGAAAGACAATTGTCATCTTCTTCCCCATTGATCATGGCTAGGAATGCAGCACAGAATACACAAAGCAAACTACGGAATTCCAGTACACCACAGAAAGGCGCTTCAAGCAATAGGAATGAGAAAAATAAGGGACCTCAGGAGAATGACATACTACGTACAAAACCCATGCATGAAGTTACAGGAATCCCTGGCCTATCTTTTTGAGGATGAAGACGACCCGATTGGAGAATATTCTTGGATTACTAAGCGGGGTCGGAAAAAGGCTGACAAATCATCACAAGAGGAACCTCTGAACCCAGTGGAGATCCCCGCCCCTGAGAATACTTCTGAGCAACTCCTCAAGTTTACTACTGATGATGTGCAGGAGGAAGTTGACTACTGGAACCAGGCGGTATATTGTTTCGTTCTAGGAGCCAATCCCCCTTGGGGGATACTTAACGGATTTATTCAGCGCATTTCGAACAAATATGGCATTGACAAGGTATCATTCCTTCCAAATGGAATATTTTTGGTACGTTTCGAAGAGGCAACAAGTAGAGAGGCTGTTCTGAATGCTGAATATCATATGTTTGATAATAAACCTCTAATAGTTAAACCCTGGCAAGCTGATGTGGACTTATTGAAGGATGATATTAAACTGGTTCCTGCTTGGATAAGGTTATCCGACTTGCCATTGAAGTTCTGGAGCAAGTGTTTACCTATCATTGCGGGATTGATTGGTACTTTTATCAAGGATGATCACGCAACTGATGAAAAGACCAGGCTGGGATATGCAAGGACTATGGTGGAGTTGAAAATAGGGCACATATTTCCAAACTCTGTAAAATTCCTGGATGAAAATGGGAAGGTGATCGTGATAAAGGTCCATTATGAATGGAAACCAAGCATTTGTAATAAGTGTAAATAATTGGGGCATGAGGATATCAATTGTAGGAAAATGTTAGAGAAGAAACCAGTTAACCTTGTCACACGTAAGGTCTGGAAGCCTATTCAGCCTGCTGGATCAGGAGTAGCTCTCTCTGACTTTGAAGTACCTGCCCTTAAGGCCCTTGGCCAAGGTCCCAAGTCTAGGCTAGCTGGGGAGACACTCTGAGGGCTGCAGGTACAAGAGAAGGAGGATGATATCGAGGGGTACCCTCAGCAACAACTACTAGAGAAAGGACAAATGATAAGTGATATTTTGTACTGATTTATCCCCCGTTTTAGCTCGATTTCTATACGATTTATGCACTTTGTTAAGTGATTAACGAGCTACTATTGCTATTCTAGTTGTTTTGTGTGTTTTGACTCGTTTTATAGGAAATGAAGCGGTTTTGCTATATTTTCCTACTTTATGAAGCAAAGACACTAGGATACGAGTTTTCAAGGAATTGATGATAGCCAGTTCACGATTTGATTACGATTCCGCTACATCTTTCCTCAAATGGACTCAATTTGGATTTTGGCTTTGAACTTTAAAAGGAAACCTTAACCCAAGTCAAGAAAAGATTAGCCCAAGCCCAATTCCGTAGTGCATTGACCAAGACCAAGGCATAGGATTCCGTGCCTAAGATGAAAAGACGGAAAATCCATATTACACAAAAACCCGATCGGATTGCCCAAAACCTGATCGGGTATTTCTGCAAGAGAACGTTACTTGGCTCTTCTTCAATCCGAGCTTAAATGAGTACATTAATGCTTTGACTAGGGTACGAATTTGGATGAGGGATCAGCAGCCATGCAGCCTTATAAAAGCCAATGATCATCACACACAATAAGCATCCAATTATCTATTATCATCTTATTTTCATATAATCTACTATCATCTTTACATATCTTTTAGCACACTTTCTTACAAGGTTTTATAGTTTATTTCTTAGTATTTCTCTAGTGTTTTCATAGCTTTTGTTATTGGATATTTGTTCTTACTTTCGTTCTTATATACTCATATTCCAACTCGGTAATTCTCTAATCTTGATTTACTTATGCAACTTTAATCATCATGAATTATAATCTCACTAGTATCATTTTCATAATATTGTTGTTATTAGGAAATCAATCCAACATTAATCTAGTTAAAACCAAAATATTATTTAGCA
The DNA here is from genome assembly GCA_022085475.1 of Heliosperma pusillum. Classification (NCBI taxonomy): domain Eukaryota; kingdom Viridiplantae; phylum Streptophyta; class Magnoliopsida; order Caryophyllales; family Caryophyllaceae; genus Heliosperma; species Heliosperma pusillum. The sequence goes on from JAIUZE010072740.1 coordinate 5,717, forward strand.
TGTCACATTATAATTTACCTAATCATATAATCCTAAAGATTGTCATTAGAATCATTATTAATATAATCACCATGATCACTTTAGTATTTATATTCCATAGTTAATTTCATACATCTTTTTCTTACTAATCTACTTAATCACATAATCATATAAATTAGATTAATTCTAATATTGTAAAATTATCATTGTGTAAATAAAATAAATAGAGTTGTAGTATTGAAATGATTTGCGAGTTAAATGAATTAAAAGAAGAGTAGTTACTAATTGAACCATCTAAATTGTTTCTTCCTTTGGTCGTGTCAAATTCTATAACTATGTTTAGTGGCCATAAACAATTGTTTGTATTAGTCATTTCTATCTTTATAACGAGAGTTGGATAGGAATTAGGACTATCAAGAGGGGTTTAGTGACTTAACCATGCTGAAAGGGCGTTAGGACCCACTAAAAGGTCGGTACGAATCCGAAAGGAATATACCGCTACAAGGCCTAGACAATCATAGTAATTCTAATATTGGTATCTATGAGACTTTTAATTAGTTTTACATGTATTTCTCTTTCACTATATAAACTTGATTAGTTAGTTTACTTTACCGTTTTAGATAGTTTACATTATTGTTATCTAGTTAGTTTACTTTATCGTCTTTCCATTTCCGTTCTTAGATAGTTTACTTTATTATTATTATCTAGTTTATTAGTTTAGTTAGTTAGGTTTTCAATATTGTCATTTAAATATCGTCTTTAGATAGAATTTAGTTGTTATTGTTCGGATCAGAGGGTTTCCCCGATCGGGTACGTGACAACCCGATCGGATATGTCTTCTGTTCTGAGTTTTTTATTTGCAATTTACATATTTGTCATTTCCATATCGTCATTTATATACTTGTCATTTTATTTTATGTTAATAGTTTAGACAACCATCTCAAGTGACTCGAATCTAAATGAAAACCAATCCATAGCAATTCATAAGTAACACGTACTCCCTGAGGATCGACACTCTACTTCCCTAATTACATTCCTTATGTTGTTAGCCTAAGTGCAGGTAATTATTTTTGTTTCGGGACCGCGACAGAACCGATCAACAAACAAATGTATAACCAGACAATGAAGATAATGTTGTAATTCCTCTACTGGAATTAGAAAATGGCAACCCTCCATCAACAAATATTAATGAATAATATTGGATTTTGGAATGTTCGAGGGATGAATAATGTAAATAAACAGAAGATAGTGAAAAGTTTTATTAATAAGCATGATGTAGGCCTCTTTGGTCTGCTGGAAACTAAAATAAATGGTGATAATGTTAGTAATATTTCTCATTCCATGTTAGAGGGTTGGAGTGTTACAACTAATTGCTCCAAAGTAATGCTCAGTTTATTCATACCAGGGTGACGGTTCAAGCTACTAAGAGTTCTTTCTATCTGACTATGATCTATGCATTTAATGACGGGGCTGAGATAATTGATCTGTTGACTCATCTGAGTAACTTTGCAGTTCAGTGTCAAGGTCCATGGGCTTTGGCAGGGGATTTTAACACAATGATCAATCCTGATGAGAGACTCGGAGGCAATACTAGGCAAGAGGATATGGATGACTTTATCAATTGTATGAGTGATTGTGGGGTGACTGATATCCATGCCACGGGGGCCTTTTTCACTTGGACTAATAAACAGGATGTGACTTCTAGGAAATATAGCAGGTTGGATTGATTCCTGGTAAATCATGCCTGGATGGATACTTATCCAGAGATGGTTGGCCATTTCCACCCTAAGGGCCTGCTTGATCACACGCCTTGAATTATTAGCAATGTTAATAATGGTGGCAGGAAATTTGTTAGCTTCAAGTATTTCAATATGTGGAGCACTGCACCATCTTTTATTGGCAAGGTTGATGCTTCCTGGCAATCCACCTTTCATGGTACCAAGATGTTCTGTGTAGTAAAGAAGCTGAAGAGTCTGAAATATGTCCTAAAGAACTTGAACAAGGAATGTTTCTCTGACATAGAAAACAAAGCTAGTCAGTCAATCCACCAACTAGAGAGCATTCAGCAACAACCAATCGATGACAATAATAATCCTTGTTTACTTGCTCAGGAACGGGAGACTCTTCAGGAAGCCAGGCACTTAACCAAGGCCAGAGATAGCTTTTTTCAACAAAAAGCAAAAACACAATGGTTAGAGGAAGGGGACTGCAACACTGCGTATTTCCATAGTGTGATTAGAAAACGCTGCCTTAGGAATAAGGTCATTCAGATTGAAGACAAAGATGGTTGCTTGTGTACGGATAATGCTGGTATTCAGAATGCATTCTTTGTTTATTACCAGTCTTTACTTGGAAGTTGTAAGACTACTGAGCCTGTTAGGGCTGATGTTATGGCCAAAGGAAAATGCTGCACCTCTGAACACTTTGAGACCCTCAACATCCCTGTATCCCATGAAGAAATCATGAAAATTGTGTTCTCATCCCTCAGGAGAAAGCCCTTGGGCCTGCTGGATTTTCAAGTGGTTTTTTAGAGATTCCTGGGATGTGGTTGGTCAGGATATTTGTGAAGCAGTGATTAAGTTTTTGAGGACAGGCAGACTTCTAAATCAAATCTATGCCACTAACATTACTCTCATCCCAAAATGTGAGCGACCGTCTTCTGTGAAGCACTTCAGGCCAATATCATGCTGTAACTTAATATATAAGGTGATATCCAAACTTCTTTGCAATAGACTTGCACTAGTATTGCCTGATATTATTCATGAGAATCAAAGTGCTTTTTATTAAAGCCAGAGCTATCATCGAAAATATCCTGATCTGCCAAGACATAGTTCACATGTACTCTAGAAAGAATGTATCCCCTAGGTGCTTGCTCAAGATTCATCTTCAAAAGTCCTATGACACAGTAGAATGGAACTTTGTTGAGCAACTTCTGTATGGACTCAAGTTCCCTACTCATTTTATCCAGCTAGTCATGACCTGCATAAGGTCTCATTCCTTTTCCCTGGTCTTGAATGGTGAAACCTTTGGTTACTTTAGAGGACAAAGAGGTATGAGACAAGGAGCCCTATCTCTCCTTTTATATTCACCATCTGTGTGGAATATCTCACAAGAATCATTAATTATGCTACTGAAAGATGACCTTTCCATTATCATCCTCTCTGCAAAAATATTAAACTCAACCATATGATGTTTGCAGATGATCTACTACTATTTTGTAAAGGGGATGCTCCCTCTATATTGCTACTAATGAAAGCCTTCTCCTCCTTCTCCAAAGCTCCAGGGCTGAATATGAATAGTAGTAAATCAGAAATTTTCTTTAATGGTATGAATGAAGATCTTAAGAGGGATATCAAGCAGGTCACTGAGTTCAAAGAGGGCAACATGCCATTCAAATATCTAGGAGCCCCTATCCAACCAGGTAAGCTAAATAAGAAGGATTGTTGTAGCATCACAGAGAAAATGATAACCTGAATAAGAGGACTTGGTGCCAAGAAACTATCTTATGCTGGTAGTGTAAGTCCTAGACCTCTAATTAGACTCCTCTAATTAGTTCATTAAATTTTATTAACTTAATGATTTAGGATCTAGTTATCATGCATGCAAATATAAAAGCATATATATAAAGATAAGATGAAATTTCCTTACAATGGGAATTTTCGGTTCAATATGGGCACAATAAGAACTCCTTCTTATTGTTCTTGAGCATGAAATTAATGGATGATCCTCCATAAAAGAACCTCTAAAATAGAAGGTCTCTTTCTTGTTGCACCCAAGATTAAACCCAAATAATCTTAACTTATTATTAACTAGATAATAAGTAAGAATTAATACTACTAATATTATGGTATTACTACACTAGTAATATGACATGAATATTAGTTTGCATGTAAGTTTTTGAGAGATGTTGAGTTTTTGAGAGAAGAATAAAAATAAGCATCAAAATGAAGTGAAGTAGTGATCAAATGAGAACAACCACTGTCCTTAAATAATGGCCTTTATACATGATCATGTTCATTTGTCATAATCATGTGTTGTAGTGTGTATAAAGAAAACAACCATCATTATGTTTTCCACTACACTATTTCGGTCCACATGGTAAAATGTGGTCCATTTTTTATTTTTAATATTTGTCCCACAAATACTTATTAATCATATGCTTAATTATCTTATATAATTAAGTGTTAATTTGATCATATAATAATTATATTACTCAAACATATACTTAACTTTTAAGTGATATTTTACCATCATATCAATATATAATGGGTCCTACAATGCCCAGTTAATTTATTTTACAACTCTTTGTAAATATAATTAACTATTAACCTCTACCTCAAAATATATGCACAACATCAACTAATTTAATGAATTAACGATTAATCATTAAATTATATCTTATTTAATCGTATTAAAATAAGACGTAAAATTTATTCAGTCAGTTATCGTATAATTGACGAATAAATTTAAGTGGAATGAGTTCCTATCTCAATTTCCAATAACTCTCGTAACTAAACGTACATATCAAATATATGTAATGCTCTAATTAAATTGTATCATATACAAATAATTAGTATTCTATTTGGGTGTCATCCTATAGGTGTAACCTAAAGGGATCAGTTGATCACCGCCGTCATACGAAAATAACGTCAAACTCTAGTCAGCCGAGCGTTACCGATTTACGTTAATCAACTGACGTGGAGTATCAAAGTATACTAATCATGCCACGTATATTCCAAATGAGATTTATTATATAAAGGCACTATTGTGAAGGACACTTACTCCAACAGGTAGAATATGTAACACCCGGAAATGTACCCTATTTTTCTAGTGAAAATATTTTACGGATACCTTTCAGCAAATTTAAGTTTTAATTTAGAATTTTATGTTCCGAGTCGAATTTAGAATTTCCGAGTTCGTATTTGGAATTTCCGCGACATTCCATGAGAATCCCGTCTTAAGGCGAGTTTGACTTTTCTTGACTTTTAAGTCGTCTTTGACTTTTCTTGACTTTAATTCGTCTTTGGGACTTTTCTCTTCCTTGAATTTTAAGTCGTCTTTGACTTTTCTTGACTTTTGAGCCGCCTTTGACTTTCGTTGACTTTTCCGACTCACCCTTTACTTATACTCCCTCATACTCCTTAACCTAATATTCATTCTACACAATCACAAATACATTTCTTCTTCCTTAAGCAATCAAAACCTTGCCTCCCTCTTTATTTTCGATCTTTGAATCATCATAGCTCCTTCGTTCCTTGATAGAATTCACGTAAGTTTGCCTCATTCTTCTCCTATTACCTTCCTCTATCCGTTTTGATATTAAAATCATCGTCTTTCTCGCTTTTTAAATTATCCGTCTTTCTCAAGGTGAAATATATTCATCTTTTCTTACCTAATTGTAGGTGGAGACTACTAGGAAAGCTTAGTAATCAATTAAAGACGCGTAAAGGTAACGGTGAAGGGTTACTCGATATCATTTACGTGTTTTACATGCTTATATGCTAGAAATCGTATTAGAATACGATTAGTAAGTTTAGGAATCATGTTATGGATGATGATTGTTGTTATTGGATGATTGTTGATGATGAATATTGATTGTTGATAGTTATTAGAAATGATTATGAGAATTGGAAATAAAAGGATTGAATTTATGTTGAAGGTTCTCGGGTGATTTGGTCACACATCTCACGATCGTGAAATACAAGTCACGGTCGTGACTTGTGCAGTTTCACTGCACTGACCCTTTTTGGTAGGATGATCATATCTCCTTCGTTACTTGCTTGTTTTGTGCTTGTGACCATTCGTTGGAACCGTAAGAGGATAAGCTATCACCGCGACTTTGAATTTCTGTATTTACATATATAGAACTCTAGTTATGACAGTTTGAAGTGAACCCTTGTTTTAGTTAGTTTTCAAACTTGTTGTTTTGGAGAGGTATCTATGTTTCTTGTTTATTATGCTTCTTAAACTTGGTCTAATGCTTATGTATCATGTGTTGATTCATGTTTTGGATATATGATATTCTCATTCGCTTGTATCACATGTTTTGTGACGGTTCTTTGGTATGTTCCCACTTTGAGTCGGTTTTTACAAATGATACGGTTTGAGCACTATTTTGTCTTGTGCTTTGTACTCTCATTCCCTTGGCTACCTTCCCGTTCGTAAGGCTGGAATGTCGGAACGGAGAGGTATCCTACTGCTTAAATGCATGTGTTAGTGGGCATACGACGACGTTGTTGGGAGTTGAACGCTATGCGTTGATCGACCCGGCCGTCAAATGTTGTGTACTTGCGATGTGGTGTTATTTGCATGTAGCGTACCGCTTGTTATGAGGCTTGTGCTCTTTTCCGCCTCTTTCGTGAATTGATCTACCGAATTTGGGGTACTGGGCGTCCATGATTGACCGAGTCTTGGATGCGAAATGTTATCGCATGTCGAATCGGAAAATGGTATATTCCGAGAATTTGGCCAGGTTTAGACTAGGACCGTATTATTATCGTCGTGCTACCAAGAGGAAATTAGCCTACATATACGAAATGTAGCATCGTGTATGCGTTCAGGGCAATGTTTTATCCCGTGGATGCCTTTTAATCATACTTGCTGGAACACGGTGCTAGTGCGTTTCATTTACCGTCTTTGTGTCGTCGTTCTTGAATGCGTGATTTGATGACTTATTATTCATGGTCATTGCATGATTGGGCATCGTCAATGTATTGGTATGTTTGAATGGATAATAATATGATGAATTTATGGTGATCATTGCATGACTTGGCATGGTTTGTTTGTCGAGTCTCAATCTTATCAAACTTATACCGCTAACGGTGAGATGTAAGCCCTAGTGAGCGTATTCGGTTGCCTAAGGGTGTCTTCCCGGAGTCTTTGTATAACATGATGGATTCGGACTTGTATCTCTTATTCTCTTATCATTGGATAATGAATTGCCTATTTATTCTTATCGTTTCTCACATGTATATCTCTATGTATGCATGCTCTACTATTGTATTTCCTTTGATGTACGTTTAATGTGATATGGCTGGGAGAACCCGGAGTTACTCCCCACTGATTGTGGCGTTCATGTTTTTAATGGATGAACAGTTTGCTTGCATGGATAGCTTTTTGCTTGATATTTTGGGTTCGGGTGTGAGCTAGCGGGCGTTGTCCCTGGATTAAAACACCTCTAGACGATTTTAGCTTGTTTGCTAAACACTTTTACTTGTTAACTTTTTGGAGAGACTTCGTCTCCTGATGTAGTAAAATTCGTACTTTAGTTTGTAATATTGACACTCCTCGTATTCTTTCCTTGCATGTATAAAAAGTTTTAAAACTTCATATTTCCGCTATATAATTCACATGCTTGTTTGTTTTATATTTCCGCATTCGCGAGGGTTGTCACATGAAAGATTTGGGTAAGGCACAACGCATATTGGGGATCCGTATCTATAGAGAAAGTTCACGACGGATGTTATCACTCAGTCAGGAGTCTTATATAGATAAGATTCTTGAGAGGTTCAGCATGACCAACTCCAAGAAGGTGAACCTTCCAATGATTTCTGGGATGCATTTGAGTAAAGCTCAGGCACCGAAGACATCGGAAGAGGTCGAGCGCATGAGTCGTGTACCTTATGTATCAGCTATAGGATCGATCATGTATGCCATGATATGCACACGTCCAGACGTGGCATATGCATTGAGTATGACGAGTCGGTACCAAGGAAATCCAGGTGAAACACACTGGATGGCTGTCAAAAACATCCTTAAGTACTTACGAAGGACTAAGGATTGGGTATTGACTTATGGAGGAGATACTGAGCTATGCGCAATCGGTTACGCAGATGCTAGCCTCCAAACAGATCGAGATGACTCGAAATCTCAGTCTGGATTCGTCTTTACTCTTAATGGCGCTACGGTCAGTTGGAAAAGCTCCAAACAAAGTGTTATAGCAGATTCTACAAATGAGTCCGAGTACTATGCCGCTTCAGAAGCTCCAAAGGAAGCTGTATGGATGCGTCACTTCTTACAAGGACTAACCGTAGTTCCTAGTTCGAATGACCCTATCACCATCTATTGTGATAATAGAGGTGCCATCTTCCAGGCTAAGGATGTGACAACCTTCGCGAATGCGGAAATATAAAACATACAAGCATGTGAAATAATATGCGGAAATACGGTATTTTTAAAACTTTTAAACATGCAAGATATATATAACACGAGGTGTGTCAAAATATTACAAACTAAGTACGGAATGTACAATAAAGAGACTAGGCCTCTTAAAATGTTAGCAAAGAACAAGTGTTTATCCAAAACTAGCTATTATCGTCTAGAGGTGAACTTCCAGGGACAACGCCCGCTAGCTCACACCCGAACCCCAAAATATCAGATCTCAAAAGTCATCCATAGCAAGCAACCTGTTCATCCATGAAAAACATGAATGCCACAGTCAGTGGGGAGTAACTCCGGGTTCTCCCAGCCATATCACATCAAACGTACATATAAGGAAATACGAAAGTAAAGCATACATACATATATATATACATGTGAATTGCGATAAGAATAGATAGGCAATTCTATAGATAATGATAAGATCATGTGGAAATCAAATCCGTAACCATCATGTTATTCAAAAACTCGGGATAGACACTCTTAGGCAATCGAATACGCTCACTAGGGCTTACATCTCACCGTTAGCGGTATAAGATTGATAAGATTCAGACTCAACAGACAAACCAGTCAAGTCATGCGATGATTACACAAAATCCAACTTATTATCATCCATTCACGAACCAAGACAATGACGGTGTCAAATCATGCAATGACCATGAATAATGTCATGAAATCACGCATTCAAAGACGACTCAAGACGACAACTCTCACGGTATATGAAACGCACTAGCATCGT
>JAIUZE010072742.1:0-17737 GCA_022085475.1 Heliosperma pusillum
GATCAAGTACAAGATGATCATATGTTGAGTCCCGACATTGTTACTGAAACGATCGATCAAGTTCAAGTCATTCGTGAACGAATGACAGCCGCTCAAGATAGACAGAAATCCTATGCCGATGTTCGTCGACGACCGCTTGAATTTGATGTTGGTGACCGTGTATTCCTTAAAGTGTCACCTATGAAAGGAGTGAAACGGTTTGGAGTGAAAGGGAAGTTGAGTCCTAAATATATTGGACCGTTTCGTGTGCTTCAAAGAGTTGGTCCTGTTGCTTATCGTCTGGAATTACCTTCGAACTTGAGCAAAGTTCATGATGTGTTCCATGTTTCTCAGTTGAAGAAGTATATCAATGATCCGAGTCATATTATTCAAGAAGAAGTGTTGGACTTGGAACCTAATTTGGCTTTGGAAGAAAGGCCAATTCGTATACTTGAAAGGGCTAACAAACAACTCCGAAACAAGGTGGTATCCTTAGTTCGTATCCTTTGGCGTTGTGGAAACGTCGAATCCGAAACTTGGGAACCCGAAGCTAAGATGTTAGCTAAATATCCCGAGCTCTTTGCTTGAGGTAAATCTCCTTCTTCCTTTCCTATTTCTATTCGATTTATTTTTCGAATATTCCGTTCCTTCTATCAAATATCACTTCTTATAGATAGATTACTATAAGTTTTAGTTAGAAATTTTAGGCATGGATAGTGGAATTATTACCGAACTAAAAGCTTTTGGAAATATTGTATGATTTCAAGTATTTTACCGTCAAGGAGTGTTGAGACTTGTTATTGGAGACGTTCGATAACTAGTTTTCTCATTTATTGATGCGAAAATGTATCTTTTAAAGTCTTTGACTTGGGACGTTGATGTTCTTAAACTGCAGATGAGAATCTTCCGTGCCAATGATAAGACCCTGTATTTTATAATGATTATATTTTTAACAGTTTTGAAATAGACCTACATATATGTTACGTTTCTTCTTCTAAGTTTCGAGGACGAAACTTTTTAAAAGGAGGGGTGATTGTAACAACCCGAAAAATGCCAATTTTTCTAGTAAAAAATATTTACTAACACTTTTCAGTAGAACTTAAGTTTTTTAAAATAGGAATTTTTGTTCCGAGTCTTATTTTGAAATTCCGCGTTCGTATTTGGAATTTTTGAGGGATTCCATGAAAAGACCGTTTTTAGTCATCTTTGACTTTTCTTGACTTTTAAGTCGTCTTTGACTTTTCCTTGACTTTTTAAAGGCGTCATTGACTTTTTCTTGACTTTTAAGTCGTCCTAAACTTTTCTTGACTTTTAAGTCATCTTCGACTTTTCTCGACTTTTCAGTCAACTTTGACTTCCGTTGACTTTTCCCGACTCGTCTCATAAGTATGAAGACCGAAATTTTATTTAAAAAAATAATATTTTTGATTTTTTTTTATTTAGATTTATTAAGATTTATCATAATTTAATATAATTATTTTGAATTTATTCGGAATTTAAAGAATAACGTTTACGGTTTTAACCGAACGTCATTTAACTATTTCCGACTCATCGTAAATCTCGTAACAAATTCAAAACTCGACTTTGGCATGAGTCACACGCGCGTGTCATCATTTTCCACTCACCATTAGATATTTTATTTATTTTGATTAAACTAATCAAAATATCTAGATATTTATTAACTTTATCGATCAGTTAACGAAAATTACGCAAATCGTTTACAAAACTGATCCGACAAACACACTTCTACACGGCTCAAACTCCCTCTAATAGCCCTTGATATTTTCATTTCTTTTGATTATTAATAACATAATATCTTGATATTTAGTGTAATTAACTTTATCGTTAATTATATTAAATCTTTTACCGTAAAATAATTAGTAAACGCGAGTCAATTACGTAACAACAAATTCAAAATCCGACATCCTTAATTGCCTATAAACACACGGCTCCACCACTCATCATAACTCACACACAACTTTTCATTTTACAACAAATCAAATTAAGATCAAAACATCACTTTATTTGATCGTTCTTCGTGTTCTTCGTCGTTCATCATTTGTTCTTCATCGTTCTTGAGCAAAACCTTCATAAAATCTTCAATTCTTAATTAAATCCATCCTAATTTATATTTCTAAGATCTCCTCTTCGCTCCTCATCTTTCCGTACGGTTATATTTCAATTCCGTCAAGATCGTTTTCAACACTTTAATTATGGAAATTCATATTTTAGTTCTAATAATGTTTTCTTGTTATTTTCTTATAGGGGAAGATTTTGAAGACGAGTTTGGAGACTCGTATATTTTGGGTGAAGATTAGTAGGAGGGTTTCTTATTATTATACTTCTTATTATTATTTTTGTGCTAAGTGGTTTGCTAGCTAAGGTAACAATTCCGTTTTACTCGACGAATTAATGTCACATGGCTTTTAGTTTTGGTTCATGTTATGATTTTTATGGTTGTAGTTAGTAACATAGCTTTAGCCTTTAGCTTTTTAGTTTTTGTTCATATTATGGTTATTTATGATTTTAGTAGTAACATAAGATGAAATGATTTTTGTTTATGTTGTATGGAATTTTTATGTTGTATTATTGTTCTTGATGATTTTTAAGTTGTAGGAAATTTTTATGTTGATTTATTGTTCTTGATGAATTTTTATGGTTTTTCATAAGTTAGGATTTTTATGTTGTTTATGAAATTTTAACAAGTTTAGTGTTCTTGAAGAATTTTGATGATTTTTAATAAGTTATGATTTTTATGTTGTTTAGGAAATTTTAACAAGTTTAGTGTTCTTAAAGAATTTTGATGATTTTTAATAAGTTATGATTTTTAAGTTGTTTAGGAAATTTTAATATGTTTAGTGTTCTTGAGGAATTTGGATGAATTATTTTTAATCATGATTTTTGTATGGATGGTTGTTAAAATGGTTGTTTGATGATTTAAAACATGTTGGAATTAATTTGATGTTGTTGTTGGTGGGGGCCGAATTGTTTGGCTAAGAACCGGACCAATCAGACCGGTCCAGGCCGGTTCAGACCCGGTCTGGGTTGGTCCATGGTGGGTCCGGGTTTTGGTCTTTGGGTTGTGTCGATGTTTGATTGATTAGTTGTTGTTTTGACGGGTTTTAAATATGTTAAAGCATGCGGGAAATATTGGAAAACGGTTTTTAGAAATTTTAGGCAAAACAGCCCATTAAGCCCAAATCAGGCCGTGAGGCCCAAATCAGGCCCATGTGGGTCCGGCCCAACTCAGCCCGTGGGTCCCACTTTGGGACTTGTGACGGTTTTTGAGTTATCGTCATTTTTATCGTGTTTTGTAATATTTAGCAAGTGGGAAATATTAATAAGTAAAATATTTAATTAAAAAGGTTTTTTATAAAATTATTATTTCTCACATGTTAGACATTATAATACGAGATCGTAGTTTAAATTGATATCCTTTAAGTCAAGCGGGTTTTTAGTAAGATTTAATAATTCACATGTTAGAAGTTTTAATAAAATAACATGAAATGAATATGTTGACTTTATGTCTATGTGGAAAAGACTCTGTTTCTAGCCGGTTTGACCAAACGGGTTTGGTCAAACTAAGATCTAGTCAGCCCCGTTTTGACTGATGACCCGTCGCGGGACTCGGGTCGGGATTTGTCTTCAGGTAAGGTTTTATTTTAAAAAAATGAATGAATAAGCCTTAGTAGATACGAGGCGATATGATATTTGATTATGATTTATATGCAGTAGTCACATGATAGGATGTTATTCCGTGACTGTTTTAATTATATGGTTGGTGTCGTGTTGACTAAGTACCCATAGAGAATTATGAGTATATGGCGTCTTGACCATTCTAATTCTAAATGAGTATCTTGGACCATGACATTGATAGGCCAGTACTATCTTTAACGAGTATATAGTTCACTGCTTGATAGCTTTTGTGTCACGGCCTGGGGGGCTTATCTCCAAGTCGGGGCATGGCATCCTAAGAGTTCCGCTTTGGGAAGGGAGCCAGCTTAAGTACTAGCCATCTCTGCTTAGGGGGTCGCCTAGTAGAGTTTCTCATAGACGGTTATGTCATGGGACGGGGAATGGAATAGCTGTTGTCGCTAGGTCTGATCAGTCTAGGACTAGGCTGTTTTCCTACCTTGTGGTATAGCCTCGAGTTACAGAAGTCGACTATTCACCGTGCTAAGAACTTATGCCTGTTCGTAGAAGTATTGGTCTTTCATGTTTGTATGATTCTATGAATCTTAGAAGGTGAGATGCAAGCCGGCTAAGGTTGATAGAGTTTGGATTACCGGTTGTTAACTGATTCACATGATTACGTGTTGATTAGGGTCGAGGGTATCACGGCCATGTTTCTGAGAGGAACCTCTGAGCTAGCATACCAGCTTCCCTACCTCGAGTCATAGTTTATTATCGGTTGCACATGATAGCTTTCACATGCTAGGTTATTTGTTAGTTATCTGTTTCATAACATGAAAAGCATATCATATATGTTTAAGTTTTGTATTTTCCATATACATCGCTTTTATGTTATTCATGTTTCATTAAACTCGACATTTCGTGGCTGGGAGGACTCGGAGTTACTCCCCACTGACTGTGGATTCCGTGTTTTATATTTAATGCGGTTCGAACAGGTGGTGAATGCATATTTTGGGTACATGGACGAGCTAGCGAGTGAAGTATTACCTTGGACCTATATTCGGTTCTTAGGATTGTATATTATCATACACTCCTTTTATTTCAGTATTTATACGGGAGATATGTCTCCCGTCTTGTATAATTTCGTTTGTAGAATATTATTTCCTTTTGTAATGAACCTTTTTATTTCAGACACCTTCATTATGTATTTAAATTATTTTTTTTTCCTTCCGCAAATTTGAGGGTGTCACAAAGCTCTAGAAATGTATCTTCCATGGAAGATTCTCATGCCTCTCAAAATCACAAACTCATGCAAGAGATGGGTGAACTCAAAAGCTTGGTATCCAACTTGGTTGTCAACAAAGGTAGTTCATTTTCTCAACACCCCGAACCGCTTGAATGTTCTTATTGTGGAGGTGACCATGCTACAAATACTTGTTACATCATGATTGAGCAAGGAGCCACCATGGAGAGTGTCAATGCAATGGGGTATGAGAATTACAATGCTAGAAACCCAAGTGGTGGAGGGATGTATAACCAAGTGGGAAATCGTGATCTTTTGGGGTGGGGAGACAAGTCAAAGAGTTTTGAAAATGGTCAATTCAATCACTTGAGAGCCCAAAATCCAACCCAAAACCGAAACACAAATTTCAACCAAAACCCCCAAAGAAATTTCAACAACAACAACCCAAGACCCAACAACTCAAATTTTCCAAATAATTCTCAATCCCAAAGACAACCAAACCAAAACCCAAATCAAGGGAATTATTCTTCTCAAGGGAACTTGAGTGACATCTTGCAAACACTTCTTGCCAATCAAGAGAAGGATAGGGAGGAGGCAAGGAGGGATAGAGAGGAAGCAAGGAAGGATAGGGAGGCTAACAACCTTAGGGTGAACAACTTGGAAACCCAACTATCCCAAATGGCCTCAAATTTGTCAAAATCCCAAGCCTCAAGCTCCACAAGATTCCCATCTCAAACCATTCCCCCACCAAGGGAAAATGCTAGTGCCATGACATTGAGGGGAGGCAAAGAGTTGGAAGTAAACCCCCTTGGCAAAGGAAAGGAAAAGATGAAGAATATTGAGATGGAAACCATTGAGATTGAAGACCAAGGAGAATTGGTGGTTGGTCAAGAAGAGATATTGAGAAATGAAAAAGGGGCATCCAAAAGCATGGACCCAAAGGGAGAAAATTCAAGGAAGAGCAAGGACACTATTGAAGATGATGAAGTGGAGGAGTACATACCGGAAGTCCCATTTCCTAGTGCTTTGATAAGCACAAGGAAATATGCCAACGAGAATGACTTATATGAGACTTTCCGGAAATGTGAGGTTAATATTCCTCTCCTTAACTTGTTGAATAGTGTCCCTAGGTATGCAAAGTTTTTGAAAGAACTTTGCACACCTAGGAGAAATCCAAAAAAGGGAACCCATAAGGTTAGGGTGAGTGAACATGTGTCGGCCATTTTCAAACAAAATTTACCAAAGAAATGTGGAGACCCGGGCATGTTCACTATTCCTTGCACTATTGGGGGAAAGAGTTTTAAACGTGCCATGCTAGACTTAGGGGCTTCTATAAATGTCATGCCTCTATCTATTTATGAGACCCTAGGTTTAGGACCTTTGTCTAAGACCGGGGTAGTCATTCAACTTGCCGATAGGTCTAGTGTTTACCCCAAGGGCATGGTAGAGGATGTACTAGTGGAAGTCGATAATCTTGTCTTTCCGGCGGATTTCTACGTCTTAGATATGGAATCTAGCTCTAGTGCCACCCCTCTCCTTCTTGGTAGGCCGTTTATGAAAACTTCAAATACCAAGATCGATGTTTCAAACGGGTGCTTGACTATGGAATTTGAAGGAAAAAGGTTAACTTACAATATATATGACTCCATGAGGCACCCGAGTGACCATCAATCTTGTTTCTTCTTGGATATCTTTGAGCCATTAGTGAATCAAATGTATAAACTTTGTGATAGAGACCCACTCGAGGTAGCTTTAACTAACCCCATGGAAGAGGAAGGTTTGCGCTTGTTGTTGGCTTTTGATGTGCAGGAATGTCTTGAAGAATTGGAGAAGGAAGAGCCAATAGAAACATATGAGGAGATCAACGTCATAGAGATGCTGAAAACAGGGCAAGGCAGTGCTCGACGCAGCCTGCGTCACACGACGCAGCCTGCGTCACTGGACGCAGCCTGCGTCCTGCACTGGCAAACCTATCCGAGTTGTTTGCTTTGAGTATTCCACTCCACAAGCCCCTCCCTTCCATTATCCAACCTCCTAAGGTCGAGTTGAAGACCCTCCCAAGCCATTTAAAGTACATCTTTCTAGGGGACAAGAACACCCTACCACTTATCATTTCAAGCACACTCACCGAGGACCAAGAAGGCAAATTGGTATCACTACTTGAAAAGCATAAGGAAACATTTGGGTGGAGCATAGCGGACCTAAAAGGGATAAGCCCGGTGACTTGCATGCACAAGATACGACTTGAAGTGGATGCCAAACCGGTCCGACAACCCCAAAGGAGGCTCAATCCACCCATGGCGGAGGTAGTGCAAGAAGAGGTAATTAAGCTATTGCAAATGGGTATCATTTTCCCTATTTCCGACTCTCGTTGGGTTAGCCCAACTCAAGTCGTACCCAAAAAGGGAGGAGTGACGGTAGTCAAGAATGCACAAGGAGACTTGGTCTCCACCCGACCCCAAACCGGTTGGAGAGTGTGTATTGACTACCGCCGCTTGAATGCGGTAACATTGAAAGACCATTTCCCGCTACCATTTATTGATCAAATGTTAGAAAGATTAGCGGGGAAAGCTTTCTATTGTTTCCTTGACGGTTACTCGGGGTATTTTCAAATCCCAATTGCACCCGAGGACCAAGTCAAGACCACATTCACTTGCCCATTTGGTACATTTGCTTATCGTCGTATGCCCTTTGGTTTGTGTAATGCGCCGGGGACTTTTCAACGGTGCATGTTGAGTATTTTCTCCGACTATGTAGAACGAATCATAGAAGTATTCATGGACGATTTCACCGTCCATGGGGACTCCTATGATGCATGTCTAAAACACCTTGCTCTTGTCTTAGAGCGATGCCAAGAGTCCCATCTCATTTTAAATTCCGAAAAATGTCATTTCATGGTGACTAGTGGCATCGTTTTGGGACATGTAGTGTCGGAAAGGGGGGTTGAGGTGGATAAGGCTAAGGTTGACATCATAAAAACCTTACCTTATCCCTCTAACACCCGAGACATTAGGTCTTTTCTAGGACATGCCGGTTTCTACCGGAGATTTATTAAGGATTTTTCCAAGATTGCTAACCCTTTATGCAAGCTTTTGCACAAGGAAGCGGAATTTGTTTTTGATGACAAATGTAGGAAAGCATTCAATGACTTGAAGGAGAGATTGGTCACCGCACCAATTATTCAAGCACCACGATGGGATCTTCCATTTGAAATCATGACCGATGCAAGTGACTATGCATTGGGAGTGGTTTTGGGTCAAAAGAGTGACAAGGGACCCCATGTGATCCAATATGCTTCTACCCTCTTGAATGATGCTCAAAAGAACTATTCCACGACGGAGAAGGAATTCCTTGGTGTGATTTATGCTCTAGAAAAATTCCGGTCTTATCTCTTGGGCACAAAGGTGATCATCTACACCGATCATGCCGCCATTAGATACCTTGTGGCAAAGAAGGATGCAAAGCCAAGGTTGTTGAGATGGATTCTTCTTCTAAGTGAGTTTGATGTGGAAATAAAAGACAAGAAAGGGGTGAAGAATGTGGTGGCGGATCATTTGAGCCGGCTAAACCATGAAGGAAGACCATCATGCCCTCTTGAGGAGGTTGAAGGAGGTCTCCCTCATGAGTCACTTTATGCTATACAATTGGAAGAGCCATGGTATGCTACCATGGTCAACTATTTGGTGACAAAGCGGCTTCCAAGCCATTTCTCTTCTCATCAAAAGAGCAAGGTCAAGTCCGATGCCAAATACTATACTTGGGATGATCCTTACTTGTGGAAATTTTGCCAAGATCAACTTGTGAGAAGATGTGTGCCCGAGAGTGAAATTCCTTCCATCCTACATCATTGTCATGACTATGCTTGTGGAGGGCATTTTGGGCCACAAAGAACCGCTAGAAAAGTGCTTGAATGCGGTTTCTTTTGGCCAAGTCTTTTCAAAGATGCCCACAAATTTGTAAAAACTTGTGACCGATGTCAAAGGGTGGGGAATTTGACAAAGAGGAATGAGATGCCACAACAACCTCTTCTTTATTGTGAGATCTTTGATGTGTGGGGAATTGATTTTATGGGCCCTTTTCCAAATTCCGGTGGTTATCTATACATCCTCTTGGCGGTGGACTATGTATCAAAATGGGTCGAAGCCATTCCTACCCGCACCGATGATGCCAAGGTAGTAGCCATTTTCATTCAAGAGAACATATTCTCTCGGTTTGGCTTTCCAAGGGCTATCATTAGTGATAGGGGGACCCATTTTTGCAACAAAGTGATTGGAGGCCTTCTCAAACGATATGGGGTGAATCATAAAATTTCCACGGCCTATCACCCACAAACAAAACGGGCAAGCCGAACTCTCAAACCGTGAAATTAAAGGAATACTTGAAAAGACGGTGAATCCGGATAGAAAGGATTGGAGTAAGAGGCTAGTTGATGCATTGTGGGCATATAGGACCGCTTTCAAAACCCCCATTGGCATGTCCCCATTCCGTCTCATCTATGGCAAGGCTTGCCACCTCCCCGTGGAGGTTGAGCACAAAGCCTATTGGGCTATCAAATCTTTCAACCAAAACCAAGATGAGAGCGGTATGCACCGGAAGCTTCAATTACAAGAACTTGAAGAAATTCGCCAAGATGCTTATGAGAACTCTTCCATCTACAAAGAGAAAACAAGAAGATGGCATGATGGGATGATAAACCGTAGAGTTTTCAAGGAAGGTGATAAAGTTCTTGTGTTCCAAAACCGGTTTAAGCTCTTTCCGGGCAAGTTGAGGTCAAGATGGTTTGGACCTTACACCGTCAAGAAAGTGTTTACCCATGGGGCAATTGAAGTGGAGGGGTCCGGGGATGGAAAGCTCCTCAAAGTGAATGGCCACCGTCTCAAGCACTACTTCCAAGGATGTACCCGGGAGGGGGAAGAAGAGGTCTTGCTTGAAGACCCCATTTATCAAAGTTGAAAAGCTTGAAATAGCTAAGTCGAGCCATCGACTCTAAATAAACGGCAAAACATGTACATACTCTATCCTTGTGAATATTTCTTTGAAGTTTCTTTGTTAAATCTTAGCATTTAAGTTGTTTTAAGTTAGTTACACATTGCATCAAACAAAATTTTTTGAAGTTACTAACGGTTTTGTGAAGTTTTGCGAGTTTTTGGCCGCCTCGGGATGCGTGCCACGGATAAAAAGTTCGGGAATCGATGGAATTTAGATATTGGAGGTTATTATGGACCATTGAAGTGAATTTGCAAGTATGGAGGTGTTTGGATCACTTAGCAAAAATTTTGCTAAGTGAAAAAGCAAGAACCATCCGGCAGTGAAGGACGCAGCCTGCGTCGTAGGACGCAGCCTGCGTCGTCGACGCAGCCTGCGTCGTAGGACGCAGCCTGCGTCGAGCGCAGATTTCGTTTTATGCTTTAGCCTTTGCCCGTGTTCTTCATAAAACACAAACCCCAACACCCTTCTTTGTTTTTCACGACAAACACACCAAACAACCCCCAATCCCTCAAAAATCCATCTTTCTCACTCAAATCTTCCAAAACCTTCATCAAAATCAATCCCAATCTTCATCCTAATCACTATTCTACACTCAATAACCCCAAAATCAGTCTCACTCACCCTAAAACTCAGAAAATCCGTCTTAAACAACCCTAATTTTTTTCCCTAAAATTCGTTTTTCGGGTCTTTTGCTGGGTTTTTAAGGCTAATTGTCGGATTCCTACCTACTTCTAATCATCAAGGCACTTGAATCTTGTGGAAAAACAAAGGTATAACTTCATACTCGACTTTTTCATCAATCTTCAAGTTTTTGCTCGAATTAGGCTAGTTTTAGTCTTAGGTTGAGTTTCCCTTTCCCCTTGCTTGATTGTGTAGTTAGGATTGGATAAAGTTTTCTGAGTAAGGCAAAGAATTTCAACAAACACTAGCTTTTTGAGGTGTAGAAATTGTTGCACACCAAGTGTTTGTTGAAGTGCTTGAGCGAAAAACCTTTCGAGTGATTGCTTGTTATTGTTGTAGTGTGTTGTTTGTTACATCTTTGCAGAAATGGCACCAAAAATCTCTCAATTGTTTGGCAAGGGAAAAAATAAGAGGGCCGCGGTGAGTGAGCCCGACACCGAGGTTGAAGCGGTGTTTATGGGCTATGAGAGGATGCAAGCTCAATATAAGAAAATTTGGGATCAAATATCCACTCACCCTCTTGTAGCAACCAAATTCTTTTGCCCAACCACCCTCCATGCCTTAGGCATGTTCAATCTGACAAGGGACATGCTAGCTAAAGTAGGGCTAGAGGCTTATCTCGAGCCAAACTCCTGGGATTACACCTATAGGAGTTTTGCATACGAGTTTCTAGCCACCTTGTCGGAATTGGATGTGCCCGAAGGTGAGGAGAAAGCCTACCGCTTCCGATTGAATCAAACTTGGCATAATGCCACAACTTCCGAAATCCGTCAAATCCTAAAAATTACCAAGCAACCCGTAGACATTAGGTGCCCAAGGGGCAAAATGCACCAAATGTGGGGAAACATTGCCGATGACCATGGCCCGTCTAAGGATGCCAAACTGTCAGCCATCACCCACCCCGTACTCCGCCTAATTACTAGGTTCCTTACCACCATTTTCAACTCCGCGGGAGAACCCACCAAAGTGCCGGAGAAGATCCGGCTTTGTTTGTGGACTATGCTTCCGGAGGGGGTAGGGATCCCGGATTGGGCCGATTTCTTTTTGAGAGCTTGCATCAAGCATAGGCAAAAATCGGCAAGGGCAAGCATCCATTGTGGGGGGGTGATTTCTTTCTTGGTAAGGCATTATGAGGGGGGCATTCCTAATGGTCAAGCGGTGAACATATGTAGGGGTTTGACGAGGTACAACCATCTTGGGCTAGAAGAAGTTCACATGTTTAAGGCTAGCAAGGAGCAACCCTTAAAAGGGTTTTGGTTGGGAAGTGACGGGCTAAGCTACATGAAGTTGCCTAGACCTCAAAACAATCCTTTACCTAGAGGACCCGCGGCGTGGGATTTTGTTTGTCCTAGGGAGGAAAGTTTGGGGGTAAGTAGTGCGGAAGAGGAGGAGGTAGAAGAAGTGCCTTTGAGGCAAAGGAGGGCAAGGAGAGAGGGTGGTGAGGGAAGTGAGCATTTGAGAGAGGAGATTGAGATCCTTGCAATTGAGCAAGGCCCTTCCCACACCACCAATTTTGAACAACAACAACAACAACAACAACAACAACACCACCATTTCATTTCCAATCACCATTCCCAAGCCACCATGATACCGACACCCCCATGTTTGATGCGGAGGGTCGTTCTAGCACACCCGTGGAGCCATGGCAACAACAAATGGCTAACTATTTTGCTAGCACCAACGACGTCTTGGCACACATTAGTGGGAGGGTAGATGCCTCAAACACTTGGCAACAATTACAAGGAGGTAGGCTTGAGAGTTTGGATGATTGGCATAATGTTGTGGAGGAGAGGGAGAGATTGAGAGGGGAAGCCGAGAGGGCTCAAAATGAGGAATGGAAGAGGATGCTAGACGGGCAAGAGGAAGCCCGCCTTTGGAGAGAACAACAAGACCAAAGGTGGAAAGAGCAAAATGATATGTGGGCCACCCAAAATGCTTGGAGAGAGCAAGCTACGGACCACTTTAGCGCTCAAAATGAGCGCCACCACACCTATCTTCAAGACTCCTATGAAGATGCGGTGGCGCAAGAGGACGTTTATGGATTGGCTAGCTCTCTCTTTGGGATGTCCATGCAACAAAACCCGGGCTACCCTTTTCCTTACACCCAAGCAACCCTTGATGAAGGCATGGAGCAAAGAAGACGGATTAGAGAAGCAAGGGATAGGAGGAGAAACCGAGGAGGTGCCTCGGGATCTTCTCCTTTCGGAAATTGATGAGGTAACATTTTTTCTTCTCCTCCACAATGAGGACATTGTGTATTCTAAGTGTGGGGGAGAAGATTGTACATAGTTAGTTTGTTTTTTTTTTATGCATTGTAAAATTTTTTTTTTTATTATGTCTTTATTTTGAAGAAAAAGAAAAAGAAAAAAAAAAAAAAAAAAGAAAAGAAAAAAATTGAAAATCCCGGCTAGGTGAAAACCCACAAGGGTGGGCACCTAGGCAAGATTGGGAAGGTGGCCGAGGACGGAATGAAAACCCGAAAGGGCATTCCGGGCAAAATGAAGAATCGAGTTGCGAGCCACCAATGAGAGGAAAGGAAAAGCTAAGGTGAAAACCCGAAAGGGCACCTTAGGCAAAATGAGGGATTTTCAAGAAAAAAATGAAAAAAATGAAAAAATGAAAAAAAAATTGAGCATAATTCTTCCTATGATGAGAATTTTTGGAGGAATAAGAAGGGAGTGATAAGGAGGAAAATTGGAAGGAGGCTAGTTTAGGACCCTTTTATTTTTATTTTTGAGTCACAAAACTTTGTTCCAAATTGGTGGATTTATGTTGGTGGTCGCTTGGTTGTGCAAATTGTGAAGTTTGGGGCCAACCAAGTAACCATGATTTGCATTAGTGGAGTAATAAGGGGGTGATATAAGGAGTGGATTTGTGTGAAGATTGTTGAGAAAGACCATCTCGCTATGCCTTGGGATAAGGCAAAGATGGTCATACTATCTTATTGGGAGCTATAAGTAGGGAGGAGTTGATTTGAGTCGGAGTAGGTGGCATGTCGTGTCTTTAGTCTTGAGGGATGATATAAGGAGGGGGAGTGAGAGAAGAGTGTCACAAGAATTGAGTCTTTTTGTTTTGTTTTTGTCATAGGTGGATTGTTTAAGAGGGAGTATAAGAAGGTTGTAGTGAGGGAAGAGAGGTCAATGCCTTCACACACACTTTGTTGGGCTCGTGTCGTTCATGCTAATCTCGAGTTTTACTCGGGACGAGTAAAAGTCCAAGTGTGGGGGTGTTTGACAACGTCAAATAATGTCGTGTCTAGTAGTAACTTTTAGAGTCTTTCGTTCTACTTTTTACGGGTCATTAGCTTTGTTTTATGTTAATTTTAGTTTTTGTAATAGTGTTAGTATTTAGTATTTTAAGTCAAATTTAAGAGTCAAATCCCGAAAGTCAATAAAAGTCAAACCCGAAAACCCGAGACCCAAAAACCCGGAACTTGAAGTGGGCTAGCAAGGAATCATCAAGGTTTGAAGACCAAGCCAAATGGGTCAATGAAAGTCAAGGCGGGGTCAAATAATCATGGGGTCAACGAAAGTCAAGAAGAAAATCAAGGCAAAAATCTGGCAGTGCTCGACGCAGCCTGCGTCGTAGGACGCAGCCTGCGTCATCTCTCAGCACGGGTTTTCTTCCTTTTCTCGTCTTGTCTTTTGGAAGCCCATCTTTCAAGGCCCCTAGGTTTGCGGACCAAGGGTATAAAAGAAGATTTCTGAAGAGAGGCAAGGGGATGAAGCATTCACCATACAACATCATATTTTCCTTAGCATTTCTCTCTTTTTGTTCTTCAAGTTTGGCTTTTGTAATGGGTTTTTCCTTAGAAATTGGTTGTATTATGAAGACTATGGGTAGCTAATCTCCTTTTACTTAGTGTAATTTGAACAAGTTCTTCCCTTTTAGCATTGTAAGACTTTTTAATCCTTCCTTCTCTATTTAATTTCATCTTCCTTTGTTTGATTTTCATTATTGAATGAATTGTTGTTAAGACCAACCATCTTAGTAATTGTTTGCTTGATTAAATTGCATTGTCTTGATGAATTTGGTTGATTTGTCTTGATATTTGTTGATGCAACTTGAAAGATTGTAACTTTGGTTTAAAAGTTAGAATCTTTTTAGTGGAATTTGGGTTATTATGTATTTAGAACATGGTTTAATGTTTTAGTTCATAAATCTAGCATGCTTCTTTGGTTTGTGCTTAAAGCTTGCATCTTTATTTATGCTTATGGTTTAATAAGTATGGGTTTAGTTGTATTGAGTAATTTATGGATGGTTTAATTCATGGTGGCTAATTCTTTGAAGTTTGCAATAGATAAATAGAGAAGGGAGGAAAGGAGGGATCTTTACTTTGTTAATTGTGGGGGAACTTGGGATAATTGCACTAAGTTGTTTTTCCTTATTTGAATCCTTGATTATTTAGTTGTTATTGGTGATTCTAGGATTGATAATCTTTTCTCATGAAAAACTTTCTCCCTATTTGTTATCTACATGTTTACCATTGTGAATATCATAGTTTGTAAGTAATTCTAGTCTTTGTTTCAATTAGTGTTTAATTTGTGGTTAGATTTATTAATTTGTTTAATCGGTTTTTAGCAAGAGTCTAGATTAGATTATTAGCATTCACCGCCTTCTCTTGGGTTCGATCCTTGTCTTACCCTTACTACCCTTTACTTAGGATAGTTTGAGTCTAGATTTGGTTTTATAAATTGTTATTTGGCATAGCTAGTTTCCGGAATTAACGACCCCGAAAATAAGCCCGTCACTGGGCCTCTCCTAAGTCTTTCATTTGGAAATGTATTCCTAGCCACTCCTTTACAGAAGTGAGCATTGGAATATCATTCCCAATGAGTAGTATGTCATCTACATACAAGACTAGAAAAGTTACTTTACTCCCACTAAACTTCATGTATAAACACGTTTCCTCGACACTTTGAGTGAAACCATTTTGTTTAATTACATGATCGAAACGATGATTCCAACTCATGGATGCTTGCTTAAGACCATAGATGGATCTCTTAAGTTTGCATACCTTCGTAGGGTTTGATGGATCCACAAAACCTTCAGGTTGTGTCATGTACACTTCCTCTTCTAGAATCCCATTCAAGAAGGCGGTTTTGACATCCATTTCCCAAATTTCATAATTATGAAATGCGGCAACCGCTAAGATAATCCTTATGGATCGAACCATGGCGACTGGGGCGAAGGTTTCGTCATAGTGAAGACCATGAACTTGGGTGAAACCTTTTGCCACCAATCTAGCTTTATAAACATCATTATGTTTGTCTATGCCACTTTTGATCTTATAGATCCACTTACACTGAAGAGGTCGTACCTCCTTAGGTAAATCAACCAAGTCCCATACTTGATTGTCGTACATAGAATCCATTTCGGATTGCATGGCTCCTAGCCATAGCTTTGAGTCGGGACTAGAAATGGCTGCTTTGTAGGTAGTGGGTTCGTTACTTTCAAAAAGTAACACATTATAGTCATCACCTTCCTCTATAATACCAAGGTATCTATCAGGTTGATGACTAATTCTGCTTGACCTTCTAGGTTCTGAAGGAATAATGATCGTACCAGACGAAGAGGGAACGTTTTCCTCGTCGTCCTTTTCGGTTTGTGTCTCTTGGACTTCATCAAGTTCAAATTTTCTCCCACTCTGTCTTTTAGAAATAAAATCATTTTCTAAAAAGACTGCATCACGAGACACAAACACTTTGTCCTCGTGTTTATTGTAGAAGTAATAAGCACGTGATTCCTTTGGATATCCTACAAAAAGACATTTGTCAGATTTGGGTGCGAGTTTATCGTCAGACTTATTCTTAACAAAAGCCTCGCATCCCCAAATTCTCATAAATGACAAATAAGGGACTTTCCCTGTCCATATCTCATATGGAGTCTTGTTTGCCGCTTTAGTCGGGCTTCGATTTAGTGAAAATATTGCAGATAAGATAGCAAAACCCCAAAAATAATCAGGAAGCTCTGTTAGACTCATCATAGATCGAACCATATCTAATAAAGTTCGATTTCTCCTTTCGGATACACCGTTTAATTGAGGTGTTCCAGGAGGAGTCCATTGTGATACTATACCACAATCTTTCAGGTGTGAATCAAATTCATTGGTTCAAGTATTCACCACCACGATCGGATCGTAGGGTTTTAATCTTTTTATTCAATTTGGTTTTCTACTTCATTTTGAAATTCTTTGAATTTTTCAAAAGCATCACTTTTATGCCTCATCAAGTAGACATATCCATATCTACTCAAGTCGTCGGTAAAAGTAATGAAGTAGTGATAACCACCTCTAGCTCGGATAGTCATTGGACCGCATACATCCGTATGTATAAGTCCTAATACTTCACTTGCTCGTGTCCCTTTTCCCGTAAAAGGAGCACAAGTCATCTTGCCTAGAAGACAAGATTCGCATACGCCATAAGATTCGTAATCGAATGGTTTGAGTACTTTAGATGAAACAAGTCTCTTTATGCGTCGTTCGTTTATGTGCCCTAAACGACAATGCCAAAGGTATGATTGATTAGGTTCACCTGTTTTGAGCTTCTTGTTTTCTACATGATAGACCTCTTTTGCAATATCTAAAACATAAATACCTCCAATAGAAATGGCCTCGCCATAAACCATTTCATTAAGTGAAAAAGTACAACAGTTGTTCTTAATGCAAAATGAAAATCCTTCCATGTCTAACACGGAAATGTAGATAATGTTCTTGGTAAGAGTTGGTACATAATAGCAATTATTTAAATACAACTCTAAACCATTAGGCAAAAGAAGAACGTAGGTGCCCACGGAAACTGCGGCTACCTTAGCTCCATTTCCCATGCGCAGGTACACGTCACCCTTATCTAGTGCTTGCGCGTCCCTCAGACCCTGTACATGATTACAAAGGTGAGAACCACAACCGTTATCAAATACCCAAGAAGATGTACTAGCAAAGTTAATATCTATCATATAGAGTGATGAAAGAATTTTACCTGACGTTGTCACACAACCGTCCTTCTTGTCTTTCAAGTATTTGGGGCAATTACGTTTCCAATGCCCTTTACCATTAAATAATAGCAATCCGCCTCCGCCTGTTTGTTGACCTTGGCTTGGCCTTATAACCCCTTGCCCTTATCCCTTGCCGGATTTTCTTGAAAAGAAGTCTTACCCTTCCCTTGTCCGTTCCCTCACGCCCAAGTTGCCTGTTCTTCATTTTTCATGTGAAGA
>JAIUZE010072746.1:0-30797 GCA_022085475.1 Heliosperma pusillum
CACCGTTAGCGGTATAAGAGTGATAAGATTGAGACTCGACAGACAAACCAGTCAAGTCATGCGATGATCACAATAAATCCAACACATTATCATCCATTCACGAACCAAGACAATGACGGTGCCCAATCATGCAATGACCATGAACAATATCATGAAATCACGCATTCAAAGAACGACACCAGACGACAATCTCACGGTAAATGAAACGCACTAGCATCGTGTACATGGCAAGTATGATTAAAGGCATCCACGGGATCACATTTCCCTGAACTCATACGCGATGCTTATATTTCGCCTATGTAGACTAAATTTCCTCCTGGTAGGAACGATAAGACTCCTAATCTAAACCTGGCCAGATTCTCGGAATCACATTTTCCGATTCGATATGCGATCACGTTTCGCACCCAAGACTCGGTCTTACAATATATATGCCGAGTACCCCAAATTCGTAGATCAATTCACGAAAGAGGCGGAAAAGAGCTCAAGCCTCATAACAAGCGGTACGCTACATGCAAATAACACCACCTCGCAAGTACACAACATTTGACGGCCGGGTCGATCAACGCATAGCGTTCAACTCCCAACAACGTCGTCATATGCCCACTAACACATGCATTTAAGCAGTAGGATACCTCTCCGTTTCCGACATTCCAGCCTTACGAACGGGAAGGTAGCCAAGGGAATGAGAGTACAAAGCACAAGACGAAATAGTGCTCAAACCGTATCATTTGTAAAAACCGACTCAAATTGGGACATAGCAAAAACCGTCACAAAACATGTGATACAAGCGAATAAAATATCATATATCCAAAACATGAATATTATAAGACTCTACGTAAAATTATACGACAAACGGATCATGCGAACTATTATAAATTACGAGTTTTATAAGTTAAAGGAAAACAACACAGCCGTGTTCCAGGCCGGTTAGGAGGGCAGCAGCCGGTCCACCGGCTCGGAGCACAGGCTAAAACCAAAAGCAGAGTATTGTGTTCCAGGCCGGTGTAGGACCGGTCGGCCGGTCGGCCGACTCAGAGCACAATACCAAAAATCCAAACTTCACTTACTGAGGTGGTCCAGGCCGGTCGATGGACCGGCGGCCGGTGGGCCGGCACAGAGCACCCCTTATACAAATTCCAATTTTCCCAAAAATGTTACTGGAGTGTTCTCAGCCGGTGGTCAGACCGGCGGCCGGTCGACCGGCTGGGAACACCCCTTCACCCGTGAGCCTTGCTCACTTAAACAATTCAATCCAATTCTCATATATGCTTCTAATAATCATCAACAATCAATATATATCATTAACATTCATCATATAACATCATCCATTAATCATAGCATGAATTCTAAGCTTCCTAATCGTATTCTAATACGATTTCTAGCATATAAACATGTAAAACACGTAAATGATACCGAGTAACCCTTCACCGTTACCTTCAAGCGTCTTCCCTACTCGTCAAGCTCCTCTTCAATAAGGTAATAGTCTTTGTCGGGATCTTGGAGGTCACCACCTACAAATAGATCGTAAAAAGATGAATAAAGTTCATCTTGAGAAAGACGGAAAGCTTGAAAATCGAGAAAGACGATACTTTTAATATCAATACGGATAGAGGAAGGTTAGGGAAGAAGAATAAGACGAACTTACGTAAATTCTATCAAAGAACGAAAGAGCTAGGCGAATTCTAAGATCAAAATCAAAGAGGGAAAGTTCTTGAGATTTCTTAAGGAGGAAGATATTTGTGTTTGTGTTTGAATGAAAATTAGGTTAAGGGTAGTGTGAGTTGTGTAGGAAAAAAGTCAACGGAAGTCAAAGACGGTTCCAAAGTCAAGGAAAGTCAAACTCGACTCAAAAGTCAAGAAAAGTCAAACTCGCCTTAAGACGGGATTTTCATGGAATCTCGCAGAAATTTCAAATACGAACTCGGAAATTCTAAATTCGACTCGAAACATAAAAATCTTAATTAAAACTTAAAATTACTGAAAATATTTCGTAAAATATTTCTACTAGAAAAATAGGGTACATTTCCGGGTGTTACAAATCCCATGCAAATTGGTTGAGTGTAGATGTGAATTAGAACATGATCATGTGTCATAAACATGACATGATCACATGTTGTAGTGTAATACAAGAAACAACAATCATCATGTTATACACTACCAAAATTTCGGCACCCACTAGTGTCATGCGGTCCATTTTGATTTTTGATATTTTTCCCACAAATACTTATAATCATATGTTTAATTATCTTGTATAATTAAGGGTTAATTTGATCATATAACAATTATATGACTCAAATTAATAAATAATATACACTTAACTTTTAAGTGATATTTTATCATTATATCAATATATAATGGGTCCCACAATGCCTAGTTAGTTTATTTTACAACTTCTTGTAAATATAATTAACTAATCATCTCTACCTCAAAGTATATGCATAACCTCAACTAATTTAATGAATTAACTATTAATCATTAAATTAAATCTTATTCAATCGTATTAAAATAAGACGTAAAATTTATTTAATCAATTATCGTATAATTTACTAATAAACTTATCCGGAATGAGTTCGTAACTCAATTTCCAATAAATAACTCTCGTAACTAAATATATATATCAAATATATATATGTAAAGTACTAATTAATATGTATCGTATACAAACAATTAGATTTGATGTTTGAGTCTCATCCTATAGGTGTGACCGAAAGGGGTCAGTTGATTACCGCCGTCATACGACAATAACGTCTAACTCTAGTCAGCTGACCGTTATCGATTTACGTTAATCAACTGATGTGGAGTATCAAAATACTAGTCATCCCACTAATATTCCAAAATGAGATTTATAATATAAATGCACTATTGTGGAGGACACTTGCTCCAACAAAAAAGGCACCGGTTATAGAAAATACCGAACTCATCGAGGTATGGACTGAAGTAGAACCCCGAGAACATAGGATATGGACGGCCTTAAACCCGACCGAAAGGGCCAATTTTGTCGACCTCCTGCACGAGTTGAAAGACGTTTTCGCTTGGTCTTACAAAGATATGCCTGGGAATCAGGGATCGACAGAGATATTGCAGAACACCGAATTGCAATCAAACCAGGTTTCAAACCAGTAAAATAGAAGCTTCGTCGGATGAGGAATGAATGGGTTCTAGCTTAAGATCAAAGAAGAGGTCGATAAACAATTCAAAGCCGGGTTCATCAAAGATTTTGAGTACTCTGACTGGGTGGCTAACGTAGTCCCCGTACCCAAAAAGGATGGGTGAATCCGGGTTGGTGTTGATTTCAGAGACTTGAACAAAGCGAGTCATAATACATCAGATCACGCGTTATTATATTTCATAGATGGGTACCCCGGGTATAATCAGATCAAAATTGCCGAAGAAGATGTGCATAAGACAGCTTTCGTCACTCAATGGGGCACGTATTGCTACACAGTTATGTCATTTGGGATAATTAATGCCGGAGCCACATATCAACGTACCGCGACCACACTGTTACACGACATGATGCATAAAGAAGTAGACGTATACGTAGATGATATGATTGTCAAATTCAAAGACAGGAAAGGACACATCGACAACCTTCGGAAATTCTTTCTCAGATTGCGCAAGTACAACATGAGACTCATTCCTCAGAAATGTGCATTTGGAGTAACATCGGGCAAACGTCTGGGATACGTCGTCAGCCAGAGAGGAATAGAAATTGATGCATCCAAGATCAAAGCCTAATCGAAATGCCGCAACCCCAAATAGAGAAGGAAGTTAGAGGATTCCTAGGCAAGGTACAATATGTGAGCCGATTCATATCGAAACTCATTATGATCTGTGAACCTATTTTCAAAACGCTTAAGAACACAGATCATATGATATGGGGTGACGACTGCCAAAAAGCATTTGATAAAATTAAAGAGATATTGGCTAAGCCACCAGTGCTAATGCCTCCTCAACGAGCTCAACCTCTTGGTTTATATCTCACAGTCACAGAAACAGCCTTGAGGGCTATGCTCGCGCAGACCGTCGAAAAATAAGAAAGAGCTATCTACTACCTTAGTAAGAAGTTCTTAGAATATGAGTGTAAATCCACACCTCTCGAAAAGACATGCCTCGCTCTTGTGTGAGCAAGAAAGAAGCTACGCCACTACATGTTTAGCTACTCCGTCAAGGTATACTCCAAAACGGACCCCATCAAATACCTTTTCGTGAAACCCATCCTCAACAGAGGTTTGGCAAGATGGACCTTAATGCTCTCAGAGTTCGATCTCAAATATGTACCTCTGAAATTCATAAAAGGACGCTGCTGAATTTTTCGCAGATAACCCTATCAACGATGCTCGGAAATTAGACATGTGGTCATTTCCAGATGAAGACATACTACAGACTTGTGTGGACTCCTGGGACCTTTATTTTGATGGTACATCGAATTTAAGAGGATTTGGAGTGGGAGTATTTCTCATTTCTCCTGAAGGTGAGCATACAATGCTATATGTCAAACTCAACTTTGAGGTGACAAATAACGCAGCAGAATATGAAGCTTGCCTCATTGGTCTACAAGCAGCAGTTAGTTTAGGCATTAAAAATCTTCGGGGTCATGAAGACTCTTCCTTGATCATCAACCGGGTTACAGGATCATGGAAAATTCGAAGTGAAAGTCTAGCACCATATTAGACTAGGATAGATCAAGTCACCCAGTTCTTTGATCAAGTCACTTATCTATATCTACCTAGAGAAGAGAATCAGTTCGCAGATGCTCTTGCGAAACTTGCGGCCATGATCAATATGCCAGACAACATGATCGAAATGCCTTTATGCATCGAACGTCGGTCAGAACCAGCCTATGTGCACCAACTTACGGATGAAGAAGAAAGCCCATAGGAACCTTGGTTCCAAGTCATTCTAAACTTCAAACACAATGGTACATACCCACCAGAAATATATAAGAGGGGACAACGCGCCATGCGCCTATTAGACTCTCAATACCTCCTCACGCAAGGAAAATTGTACAAAAGAACATCTCTTGGTGTCATCTTGCGTTGCCTTGATCATTCACCGGCACAAAAAGTAATGGAAGAAGTTCACTATGGAGAATGCGGTCTCCACATGAGTGGACCCATGATGTCCAAGAAAATCACACATCTAGGATACTACTGGACAAGAATGGAGTCAAATTGTATTAAGTACGTCAGACACTACCATAATTGCCAAATCTTCGGGAATGTGCAACATGTTCCTCTCTCGATGCTTTACACCATGACATCTCCTTGGCCATTTTCTGCTTGGGGAATCGACGTCATTGGAAAAATCACCCCAGCCGGAACAGGAGGTCACTGCTTCATTTTGGTAGCTATTGATTACTTCACCAAATGGGTCGAGGCAACATCTTACACTAGTCTCAATGCCAAAAATGTGGCAAAGTTCATACAAACCAATATTATCTGCCGATATGGTTGTCTACATGAAATCATTAGAGATAATGGATCACACTTCCAGGCTGAGATTGAGCAATTGCTAGCCAAATACAAGATCAAGCATCATCATTCCTCGCCTAACAGACCTCAGACTAATGGCGCAGTAGAGGTAGCTAATAAGATTATCGTCACAATCCTCAAGAAGATGATCGACAATTATCGCGATTGGCCAAACAAAATACCCTTTGCGTTATGGGGGCTATCACACTTCAGTTAGGACACCCACTGGAGCCACTCCTTTCTATTTGACTTACGGGATGGAAGTTGTACAACCCGTAGAACTAGAAATCTCATCTCTATGTGTTATTTTGGAAAGTGAAATTCCAGAAGCTGATTGGAAAAGAGATGGATATGATGAACTTGTCCTCTAGGACGAGCGAAGACTGCGTGCATTACATAACGTACATACATATCAAGCACGTATCAAACGAGCCTTTAATAAACGGGTTAAATCCAGAAACATCAAAGAAGGGGACTTGGTGCTCAAATCAGTCAGAGCTCTCCTACCCGTTGATCCACGAGGAAAATTCAAACAAAACTGGGCTGGGCCTTTCTTAGTCAAATCCATACTCTCGGGGGTGCAGTTAGAATCACAGACTTAGATGGGAACGAATTCGCTAACCCTACCAACCTAGACCAATTGAAACGGTACTACCCTTAGTATAAGTCGAACTACAAAGTAGGGCGCGCCTCGCGTCAACCCACGTGCCGCTCATGCGACACGAAATAAAACCGGCCCTGGCCAGATAATTAATGTCGCCATGCTCTTGCATTTTGACATTTGGATAATCCTCATGTCATCAAACAAATTGAATTGTACTTCTTTTGAGAGTAAGCAAGGCACGCGCCATCATTTTCTAAAGTTCATTAAAAGCTCTTGATTCGAACAATTATTCTTTTACACTTTCGAACTACGCACAGAGTTTGATTTCATTTTTTTTATGAATACGTAGGCAATCTTTCACAGGACTCAACCCGTCATTATTTTAAGTGTAAATAGAAGGACATTTGCATTTGCATTTTAAATTCGACAAGAATAATGAAGGAAAATCTCATCAGTTTCTTAACTAAACTAAAATCTTTATTCGTTACTCCATACTTAATAATAATACGCTACATACATAAAACAAATGCCGAAATAAAAGGTAGGCTAGGATTCTAAAAAAAACCCCGCCATTTATTACAACTAAAAAAAAACTAACTAAGTAATATAATATGACTAAGGCTATTCTTCCATCTTCCCCTTACCTTTGTCACCTTTGCTATTCTTTTTGTCTCGACCACGAGCCGGGCGCTCTTGCGCTATCTTAGACCTAACCACCAATGGTCTTTCTCGCTAACATTACCCTTCCTATCCATTACCATACTCGCAGCAAGAGTAGTCTTCGGTTTCTTCTCTAGATGAACAACTAGGAATCCTGCTTCTTCTTCCCCTTCAGTCAGATACTTTTCTTTCTCCTTAGCCGCCTCGCGGATTTTGTAATCCACAGGCTCATGTTTTTTCAGTTTCTCACGTTTCTCAAGAGTACTAGCCTTTCTCCATTACAAATATGAGCGAGATACTCATAACGAGCCGACTGGAACGGGTATGTACCACATGTTCCTCAGAACCCACCTAGTGGCCCATTGATAGGCTATGTCTCACACTTAATCAAAGATAAATTTCCCTAGACACAAATTAATGTAGTACGAGGGGTCGAACACAAGGAGACGGGAATTTCGCTATGAAAAGACTACTATCAAAGTCGGTTTAATGGTTGGTTTAGTTTTGATGTTTAGCTAAAAATGATGTAAATTAAATAATATTAAAAGAGTCTAGGGGAGTCGGGTTACTCATGAAAATACGTAAATGCTCGTGTTAAACATAGTTATTCTTAATATTGTTAATTGTTTAAGCTAAAGACACCCATCTCTCGATATTAGTGTCAACCTTAGGTCTAGTCCTAGAGAACTTTCGTTATGACTAGAGTCGTCGTACTACACATGCTTAGTCTAATCCGATTCCGTGCCTCTCGACTTATAGAATGAATTAACAGATTTAATCAATGTGATTGGCCAAATAACAAAGATTAACAAAACATTACAAGCATGTGATAGAAACAATTTATCAATATTAATTCATCCTTATTTTAACAATTACAACTTACTAATTATGCATGGCTTCCTTAATCCCTAGACAAATGAAACTACTCACTCATGTTGATGATTAAACTAATAGTATTTGATATAATAAGCATGATGAATATGAAATCACAACAGAAAATAACTTGTTAATAGAATGTGCTATACTAAGTGAATTAAATTACTACTAATAATTCTAATGTAAATAGCAATGAAATCTTGATTTACTAGTTATATGATTAACTAAATGACTTGTAAAGTAAATGACGAAAGTGAATACTAACATAAAGTTAGAATTAGAATTACCGCAATCGAGAAGTATAACTCGGAAATGAAGAACAAATAACCCAAATAGCTTGAATGGAAAGATTGAATTACAACTTTGAAATGTAACCGAGTGTTTGAACAAAGTAATAAACAAATGTTTAACTAAATATGAAACTAAGAGAAACTTGTGTGCTTAAACTAAAGGAAATGAAGGGATAAATATGTGTTAAGATAGTGTAAAATATGGTGGAAAAGATATGAAAAGGATGCCCCTAAGTGTCGAAGTCCCTCTCCTTTATATAGGGAGAGGGACTTGAAACGTATGCACTCACAGAAGCCAAATCCCGATCGGGGAATGGGAACCTCGAACGGGGTTTCACTAACCCGACTATTATTTCTTAATTGCTCAATTAAATGCTTGAGAATCCTATGCTATGCCTTTAAACTCCTTAAGTCTCCGGTTAATTACATAGTCTTGGCATCCCATGAGCATCCAAAGGAGCAACCTATATTGAGTTGCGGACTCCTTGCATTGGGCTTCATTTTTGGATTCTCATTTGCATATCAACCCATTTCGCAAATCTTCATGCTTGGCTTGTCATTCTCCATACTATCCTTACATGGTCCATCTTGATTCCATTAACTTGTTGGACTTTGGTGCTTGCTAATGTGCTAGGAAAAAGCTTCTAAATGCTTAGATTCCTGCAAAACGTAGCAAAAACGAGCAATGCACCTCGAACACGTAATTAGCTCACAAATATACTAAACAAAGTATAATAATCATGTAAAATCGAGCTAAATTAGGGAGTAAAACCATATAAAAACTAGACATATCAAACTCCCCCAAGCTAAACCCTTGCTTGTCCTCAAGCAAGCACATAAGACCAAGGCAAGAGAGAAAAACAACCAAGTCTCTACAATTGCAATATCCAATTTTAACTATCAAGCATAATGACTCAAATCCTGAAACAACATGGGCATAAGGATAATGCAATAAACATGGATGAGATTTACATGGCGGCGTAGCATGAAAGACTTCAAATGAACTTTTCGGCTCTTGCATGATCTTTTGACTTATTGACTCTCACGATTCACTCAAATTCGTTTAAATGTGAAAGGATTTTTGTGAGTTCACCTATCATCGACTTATGAGAGTGTGCCCGCAATCTAATATGGTAAGAATTTCAAAACTACAAGCCAAAAACATTCAAATGCAAGCATGAAAAGGAAGCCATAGGTAAGAAGAAGGTTAATAAGAAATGGGTAAGAAAGGGGAACAAATAATTTATGGTATGTGGAGCTAAGTCAAGCTAGCAACAACCATATGTAAGGATGCTCAATCCCAATTAAACTATCCCAAAATTTTCAATACAATTCTCAAGAAAACTCTCCAAAATATATAAATAAAACATGAGAGTTTCTTAAATCATCTTTTTTTTCTTCAAAATACAAGATATGCTTCTCTTTTTTTCATTTCATGCTTCTTTTTTTTCATTTTCATTTTCTTTTTCTCTTTTTCTCTTCTCATTTTTTCCATTTCCATCATTTTTTTTCTTTCTTTTTCATGTCAAAGCATTAAGACCAAGCTCACCACGATATTTCAAAATACAAAAAATCCTAAATGAGCACCCAAACACAATTAATCAAAGCTACTAGCTCAACAAGGTGGGCAATTTTTGTATGTAGCTAAGGGTAGATTTTTGTGAACGGGTTCAAAAAGGCAAATTTAATCATGTGAATGGCTCCAAAATGCTAACAAATGAATGCATGCTTATAAAGAAATGAAATAAAAACCATACTTGTGCGTTTTTGATGTAGCACAAACCATAAGGAGACCTAAACTCACCTAAGAGAGACCGGATATGGATGCATCGGTCTAAAGAGGCTCTACCTTACCAATTTGTGGCTTGCCAAAAGTCAAGATCAAGCTTATTAGGTTCAATTTCCATCTTCCACCTACTATGTCAAGACATCCCCATGAATGCAGTTATCCCGTCAAATAATAGAGAATCATTAGCTATTAAGCTAAAATTGGGACATACAAAGAGGTACAACTATGTAAACCATGACCAAAGTAGGGAAGCAAAGCATGTGAAACACAAATTTAACACAAAATTTTCAAAGTTTCATAAATTTCCTAACTAAATGCAACTACTAACTAAAATGCAAATGCAATCCCCCAAGCTAAACACAACATTGTCCTCAATGTGCCAACATGTAAATCACCCAAGCTAACCGTAAAAACGGTTGAAAGCACAAAACAAGGAAGACAAGAAGTTAATATATAAGGGGGAGTGGGAAAAATAAAACTAAAGTGCAAAGCAAAAAAAAGAACTTACTAGACTAGCCCCAAGCTAGTATAAATATGGGGGAATCTTCCAAAGTGATGAAGGAAATGATGTTTCCTTGGGATTTAAATGAAGAAAAATGAAGAAGAAAGATAGAGTAGACCGTCGGTTTTCGAATAAGAGGAATGCTGTAATTTCTGTTTTCGTACAAAACAGAATACAAAACAGACGACTTGAGGAATAAAACCCCGATCGGGGTTGACCATCTGTAGGTCCCTGATTATTTTCGGGTTTTGCAATATGAGCTTCCCCGAACGGGTTTCCGTGCTTGGGGGTGCGTGAATTTCCTCATCGACTCTTCTTTTCTTCATTTTCCACGTAAAAATCACCAAAAATAAACATCGTCAAGTCTAGGTAAGTCTAAAAAAACGAGAAATTACGGAAAATAAGGAAAATAAATAAAATCAAATCAAATAAAAACTTGGGTTGCCTCTCAAGAAGCGCTGGTTTAACGTCCCGCACGACGAAAAGGATATTAGGAGAATTATACTTCCAAAAGTAGAGGGCTCACGAGGACTTCCTCGACAAGTCCGACAAAGGCATTGTCGTAATAAACCTTCAAACGATGGCCATTTACTTTAAACCTCTCCCCACTGGTGGTATCAACTTCAACAGAACCAAACTTATTGACATTAGTAACGGTGTATGGACCTGACCACCTTGAACGAAGCTTTCCTAGAAATAGCTTTAGGCGGGAATTGAAAAACAACACCTTATCACCGATTTGAAATTCTTCCTTCAAGATTTTCTTATCATCGACAAAGTGTGAGCATCCTCCATTGATAACTCTTCTCCATCCAACTCATGCTCCAAAGCATCCATCTCCTCATTCCCAATCTCATCATCACCTGCAAACGATTCTAATAGCAAGAGTGCCTCCAAAGGGTCTTTAGCCATAGACCGAGTGATAGAGTCATCTATGACAATGTCCAAAACATCAATAGAAAAGCAAGACTCTTCTAACAAGGGACTCTTTATGGCACTATTCAAGTTAAATGTGATCTTATCGTCACCCACTTCCAATGTTATTTTACCATTTTTGACATCCATTATCGCACCCGCGGTATGTAAAAAGGGTCTTCCCAAAATAATTGGGATTTGGGCATCCTCGGGCATGTAAAGAACAATAAAATCAACTGGAATAAAGAATTTACCAACTTTGACGGGAACATCCTCCAAAACTCCCAAATGGCGTTTTATAGAACGATCCGCCATTTGCAATGCGACACTAGTACATTTCAAGACTCCCGTATTAAGCTTAGCACAAATTGAGTAAGGAATGACACTTACGCTAGCACCTAAATCACATAAAGCTTTATCAATTTGATAGGTACCAATTGTGCATGGAATGAAAAAACTATCGGGATCTTTTAACTTAGGAGGGGACTTGTTTTGCAAAAGAGCACTACACTCGGCGGTGAAGGCTATAGTTTCAACATTAGCAAAAGTCCTCTTCTTAGTTAAAATGTCTTTCATGAACTTAGTGTAAGACGGAATTTGAGTGATTAATTCGGAATTTACCTGGAGGTTCTTCACAACTTTCATGAATTTACCGAATTGAGTGTTCTTGTGATGCTTTGCCAATCTATGAGGGAAAGGCACTTTAACTTTTTCCGGCTCTTTTGTCTCAACATCCTTCTTTGGAGAAGCATCCTCCACATCTTTGACTTG
The DNA here is from genome assembly GCA_022085475.1 of Heliosperma pusillum. Taxonomy (NCBI): domain Eukaryota; kingdom Viridiplantae; phylum Streptophyta; class Magnoliopsida; order Caryophyllales; family Caryophyllaceae; genus Heliosperma; species Heliosperma pusillum. The sequence goes on from JAIUZE010072746.1 coordinate 11,882, forward strand.
CTCAACCACAATGGGATCATCCACCTTCTTTGGCATAATCTCACCTTTCTTACCACTAGGGGAAACCTCCAACTTAACAAGCACCTCCTCATTGTCTTTGGGCATGGGTGGCTCATCATACTTCGTACCACTTCTCAAGGTGATTGCATTGAGAGTATCATGTGGTTGCTCACCTTGAGGTGGTAATTGACCCATTCTTCTTTAAGAGCTAGAAGAGGCTAGTTGAGCCATTTGTTGTTCTAGTATTTTGATTGCGGCACCATGACTTTGATCATTCTTTTGAAATTGAGCCAACATTTCCGTTTGGGTCTTAGCCAATTGCACTACCAAGAACTTGAGTTCTTGGTAGTTGTTTTTTGGACATTTTGGGGTGGTGGAACTTGGTTTGGTTGGGAGTTTTGGTTTGGTGGTCTTTGTTGGTAGTTTAGATTTTGATAGCCCGGTGGAAAATTGAACCTTTGTTGTGGGACATAGGCATTTTGTTGAGCTTGAGGCACAAATTTTTGTTGGGGTTGAGGATTGAGCACATTGTTGCTTTTGTAAGACAAGCTTGGGTGATATTTTGTGTTTGGGTTGTAAGTATTAGAAAAGGTACCCGGTGGATAAGAACTTTGTTTAAAAGCTTGAAAAGCACATACCTTTTCCATAGTAGCTTGGAATACTTTGGAGAAATCACCCACACCTCCACAACTTTCACAAACAACAATTTGGCTAGTAGAAGACACGACATTGAGTTGATGAACCGCATGTTGAGCCTCCAACTTTTCTTGAAGCAATAGGATTTGATTCTTCAAAATGGCAGTGTCGGAAACTTCCTCTCCTCCTTGGATGGGTGCACTCCGAGAATTGACATATTGGGCATCGTGGATCGCCATTTATTCAATGGTGGCATGAGCAATATCTGTGTCAATTTCTTGAAACCGCCCATTGTTGGCGGAATCAAGAATTCTTCGGGATTCACCACAACATCCATTGTAGATTGTTATGGCAAGGAACCAAGCATCCAACCCATGGTGTGGGCATTGCCTTTGGAGCTCCTTGTATCTTTATCAAGCTTCATATAAGATCTCAAAAGCTTGTTGACGGAATCCGGTGATTTGGCTCCTCAAAGTTTGAGTTTTCTCGGGTGGAAAAACTTTTGATAAAAGGCAAGAGCCAATGTCTTCCAATTTATCACTCCCATGATAGTACGATCAATGCTATTGATCCAAAGTTTTGCCTTGCCCTTCAAAGAGAAAGGAAAAAGTATTTCCCTAATTTGGGCTTGAGTGACACCTGTTTGGCGAATCATGGAGCAATAGTCACAAAAGTTTTGCACATGCAAATTGGGATCCTCCAAAGGACTTCCCCCAAATTGCTTCCTCTCCACAAGGGTAATGAAAGCTGGTTTGATCTCGAATTCCGGGGCGATAACTTGAGTGGTGGTGATATCGGCCGGAAGCATAGCCGCGGTGGGCTTGGAATGATCGGAAAGTTTCACCATCTTCTTAGTAGGTGAGGGTGGTGGTGATGATGATGAACTAGAAACCTCCTCCTTTTCAAGATTTTCCAGATCGTCTAAGTAAGACTTTCTGGCACTTTCAACTTGCACGGGAGAAGAGGCCTCTTTTACTTCTTTCCAAAAGCGTCGTCTTCTACGAAAGGTTTTCTCGGGCTCGGAATCCGGTGAAAGTAATTCTTCCTCACGAGAAGACCCGGGCATAAGGCAACAATCATTAACGAAATTGTAAGTACGGTCACAAGGAACAAGTGTTCCTAAAGACAAGAGAGAAAAATGATAGAAGTCTACAAATCAAAAACGAAATAAAACCGTGTCCCCGGCAACGGCGCCAAAATTTGATAGGCTATGTCGCATACCTAATCAAAGATAAATTTCCCTAAACACAAATTAATGTAGTATGAGGGGTCGAACACAAGGAGACGAGAATTTCGCTATGAAATGCTATTAAAAGACTACTATCAAAGTCGGTTTAATGGTTGGTTTAGTTTTGATGTTTAGCTAAAAATTATGTAAATTAAATAATATTACAAGAGTCTAGGGGAGTCGGGTTACTCATGCAAATACGTAAATGCTCATGTTAAAGATAGGAATTCTTAATATTGTTAATTGTTTAAGCTAAAGACACCCATCTCTCGATATTAGTGTCAACCTTAGGTTGAGTCCTAGAGAATTTTTGTTATGACTAGAGTCGTCCTACTACACATGCTTAGTCTAATCCAATTTCGTGCCTCTCGACTTATAGAATGAATTAACAGATTTAATCAATGTGATTGGCCAAATAACAAAGATTAACAAAACAATACAAGCATGTGATAGAAACAATTTATCAATATTAATTCATCCTAATTTTAACAATTAAAACTTACTAATTATGCATGGCTTCCTTAATCCCTAGACAAATGAAACTACTCACTCATGTTTATGATTAAACTAATAGTATTTGATATAATAAGCATGATGAATATGAAATCACAAAAGAAAATAACTTGTTAATAGAATGTGCTACACTAAGTGAATGAAATTAATACTAATAAATCTAATGTAAATAACAATTAAATCTTGATTTACTAGTTATACGATTAACTAAATGACTTGTAAAGTAAATAACAAAAGTGAATACTAACATAAAACTAGAATTAGAATTACCGCAATCGAGAAGTATAAATCGGAAATGAAGAACAAATAATCCAAATAGCTTGAATGGAAAGATTGAATTTTAACTTTGAAATGTAACCAAGTGTTTGAACAAAGTAATAACCAAATGTTTAACTAAATATGAAACTAAGAGAAACTTGTGTGCTTAAACTAAGGGAAATGAAGGGAGAAATATGTGTGAAGATAGTGTAAAATATGGTGGAAAAGATATTAAAAGGATGCCCCTAAGTGTCGAAGTCCCTCTCCTTTATATAGGGAGAGGGACTTGAAACGTATGCACTCACAGAAGCCAAACCCCGATTCTGGAATGGGAATCCCGATCGGGGTTTCACTAACCCGGCTATTATTTCTTAATTGCTCAATTAAATGCTTGAGAATCCTATGCTATGCCTTTAAAATCCTTAATTCTCCGATTAATTGCATAGTCATGGCATCCCATGAGCATCCAAAGGAGCATCCTATGTTGCGTTGTGGACTTCTTGCATTGGGCTTCATTTTTGATTTCTCATTTGCATATCAACCCATTTCGCAAATCTTCATGCTTGGCTTGTCATTCTCCATACTATCCTTCCATGGTCCATCTTGCTTCTATTATGTTGTTGGACTTTTGTGCTTGCTAATGTGCTAGGAAAAAGCTTTTAAATGCTTAGATTCCTGCAAAACGTAGCAAAAACGAGTAATGCACCTCGAACACATAACTAGCTCACAAATATACTAAACAAAGTATAATAATCATGTAAAATCGAGCTAAATTAATGAGTCAAACCATATAAAAACTAGACATATCACCCATTCCCTACAAGACTCTGGAGTATAAGCCAAGGCAGTCTGGGGAACGGTATCAAGTCTCTTGATTTTTTGTTTAAGGCCCACTTGCCTCTACAACTTCTTCGGAAATATACATACCATAAATTACAAGCTAGGAAGGCGAACTGACTGAGTAGAATCTAGAGACGATACCCCAGTGACTGACCTGAGATGCCACCTTGCCACGATCCATCGAATCAAGGGGCCACCTTCACTCTTCAGTTTATTTTCCCAATAATTGCATATTCGGGTAAAATCCACCATATAGAGCCTAGTTCTCATAGTAATTGATCGAGCACGATATCCTGGCTCATTAACTGGGGGCTCGATCAACCACAGCCATTTCATCAGCCATATCTGCAACAGGAAAAAGAACACGTCAACAAAAGAAACGAAAATAAACGAAAAAGAAAGAGACAAAAAAAACAAAAACAAAAAAGGGAAAGAAACGGAAAAAAAAAATAGGGAAAAAGACGAAAAAAAAAGAAAGAAAATATTATTACCTGCAAGATGATGGGACTGCCCAGATATGAAAATTCTCGATTAGCATTTCTATTATCCAGCCCAAGAATGATCAGACAAAGGCATGCTAGGCTATTGCACAGCTCCATTTGCTTTACCAAATTTAAGAAAAAAGGACCCCCTCTTATCTGCTTATTGACATGGCCTTGCAAGATATAAGAATGCAAAAGGTAAATTCCAAAGGCTCTGCGCCTCGCAGCATAAGATATAGAAGGGTCCTCCCTATTTATGAATCGATCAATAAAATCGTGCATACGGCGCCTTTTGAGGTCACATAACGATCTACCTCAGCCTTCGTCAACCCAAGAAGGTCCCTGAATTTATTCTTATACCCTTGGAAGCTAAGGGGTATAGCTGGTGCATCTTCAGGGTCCCTCCCTCCAATTGCAGCTATTTCTTCGGGAAATGGACAAATATCGCCTCCAGGAAAGGCAAAAACATGCAAAGTCGGGTCCTAATATTCAAGACAAGCATCCAAGAAAGGCCTCACAACCTTCACTAATTTTAGGCTCAAGATCGATTCTAAATTGAAAGCACCCATGATAGGCTATCGCACACCTATGCAAAGATAAATTTCCCTAGACACAAATTAATGTAGTACGAGGGGTCGAACACAAGGAGACGGGAATTTCGCTATGAAATGCTATGAAAAGACTACTATCAAGGTCGGTTTAATGGTTTGGTTTGGTTTGATGTTTAGCAAAATATGATGTAAATTCAATAATATTAAAATAGTCTAGGAGAGTCGGGTCACTCATGAAAATACGCAAATGCTCATGTTAAACATAAGAATTCTTAATATTGTTAATTGTTTAGGCTAAAGACACCCATCTCTCGATATTAGTATCAACCTTAGGTCGAGTCCTAGAGAACTTTCGTTATGACTAGAGTCGTCCTACTACACATGCTTAGTCTAATCCGATTACGTGCCTCTCGACTTATAGAATGAATTAACAAATTTAATCAATGTGATTGGCCAAATAACAAAGATTAACAAAACAATACAAGTATGTGATAGAAACAATTTATCAATATTAATTCATCCTTATTTTAACAATTACAACTTACTAATTATGCATGGCTCCCTTAATCCCTAGACAAAAGAAACTACTCACTCATGTTGATGATTAAACTAATAGTATTTGATATAATAAGCATGATGAATATGAAATTATAAAGGAAAACAACTTGTTAATAAAATGTGCTATACTAAGTGAATGAAAACTAACAATTCTAATGTAGATAACAATGAAACTATGATTAACTAATGTTACGATTAACTAGATGATTTGTAAGGAAAATAACGGAAGTGAATACTAACATAAAACTAGAATTAGGATTACCGCAATAGAGAAATATAACTCGGAAATGAAGGACAAATAACCCAAATAACTTGAATAGAAAGATTGAATTACAACTTTGAAATGTAACCAGAACAAAGGAATAACCAAATGTTTAGCTAAATATGAAACTAAGAGAAACTTGTGTGCTTAAGCTAAAGGAAATATGATGAAAAGATATGAGAGAAGCTATGAAAAAAGATGTGAAAGATGTGTGAAAAAGATGCCCCCAAGTGTCGAAGTCCCTCTCCTTTATATAGGGAGAGGGACTTGAAACACATGCATTGATAGAGACCAAACCCCGATCGGGGAATGGGAACCCCGATCGGGGTTTCATTAACACGGCTATATTTTCTTAATTGCTCCATTTAATGCTTAAGGAATCCTAAGCTATGCCTTTAAGCACCTTAATTCTCCGGTTAATTGCATAGTTTTGGGATTCCTTGAGCATCCAAAGGAGCATCCTATGTTGAGTTGTGGACTCCTTGCATTGGGCTTCATTTTTGGTTTCTCATTTGCATATCAATCCAATTCACAAATCTTCATGCTTGGCTTGTCATTCTCCATTCTAACCTTTCATGGTCCGTTTTGCTTCCATTTGTTTGTTGGACTTTGGTGCTTGCTATTGTGTTAGGAAAAAGCCTCTAAATGCTTAGATTCCTACAAAACATAGTAACAACGAGCAATGCACCTCGAACACGTAATTAGCTCACAAATATACTAAACAAAGTATAATAATCATGTAAAATCGAGCTAAATTAGGGAGTAAAATCATATAAAAACTAGACATATCAACCAATATCATGTTTCTCAACATTTGTGAACTCGTTTGTCCACCTTAAGACGGTTTTCAAAAGCATCCATGATTGTGAAACGTTTTGTTTTTAGAGAGGTTTTGTATGATAGACGTATGATAGTCGGAAGAATTGTATGAATAATAACTTCCCCGACCTATTTATTTATACTATTCACTCTTTCCCAATTTTAATCGGGGATGTACTCACCCAGGAACGAACACAACATGAGCTGCGCCCTTTCAAAGAGTCGCAGCTTTTGCTGCGCCTCTTCCCCAGGTTCTTTGTCCTGATTTCCAGCTTTGGATTTTTCCTAAGTTACGTCCGACTATAATTTCCTATTCCTATAGGATGTGGACTTCATAATACGCTGAATTTCCATAGTATTGGATTGCCTAATCCTTGTCGGGTTTGCTTTTCGAGACGGAAATCGACATTGCCGCCAAACAAGCACATATATTCATTTTCTTTCATTTCACTTTTTTAAGGAAATCATTTCCGCCCATTTTCTATAATTTCTTTATATACTTACATTTCTTTTAAAATTTCTTCTTTAAGGGGCGCCCTCCCTACCATCCTACCATCCGGTCATTTTTGCGCATTTTTGCACATTATATTTTCGTTTTGCGCCAGTTTCGGCCACCAATATGCCACATGTAAATTATGTGATCTCTATTATGTGATTTCCATGTGATTTTCGGCAGTATGACGGCGGAAACCGTCGTCTACCAAACCTGTTTTTGACTAACCTGCAGGAAAGGAAAATACTTAACAACAGAAACACTCGAAAGAAGCATGTACATCAAACTGGGGGCTCGCACCCAAAATAAAATCCAAAACTGGGGGGTCTCGCCCGAGACAAAGTCAAAACCAAAATGTAAAAAAACAAGTCAAAATGTACAAGTCAACAGCAAAGCAGAAGGCAGCTAATCCTCATCGCCAGCCAACATGGTTACGCTCACCTCGAGAGCGGCGATCTCAACATCTCTAGCCTCCAATTCCCTCAATAGACGAGCCGTCTCCTCCCAAGACTCCACCAGCTCTCGCTCTAAGTCTCTCTGTGAAGAAATGCCTCGTTTCAGTCATTTCATTTCAAAATACATAAAGATTGTTAGTTTCTGAAACCCATTATTAGACATATCTAATAACATATTTTAATTAGTTTACTTTTAAACTAATGGATCTTATGCATACATAACACAATAACACAAAGATAAGAAGAAAATTTTTCTCACATTGATTTTGGACGATTTGGGCACAAGAATAGGACACCTTCTTATACTTGTTCTTGAGCTTAAAATATGAGGATGAACTCCCAAGTTTCAAAGTAGATACCCTCCTCTAAGTGACACCCAAGACAACCCTTAATCAATACTAAAAATACTACACTAGTATGATAAGTAGTAGCCATTTAAAATATATCTAATAACTCTTATTACTACACTAGTAATTTCATTAGAAAAATATGAACTCAAGTTTAGAGAAGAACTTCTTAAGTTTCTTTTAGTGTGAGAAAGGTAATAGGAGAGATAAGCATGCAAAATGAAAAAAATGAGATCAAATGCTCAAAATAAGAGAAAAGCATTTCCTCTTATTCTAGGCAATGACCGGCCACATGCAAGTGCATGAGGTAGGATGGGCTTTTGCTTTTGTTCTTAACAAAACATTAGGGTAGAGTCTAGGCTAAAGAATCTAATCATGTTGCTACATCCTCAATAAGAACAACAATCATTATCTAAACTCCTACCCTTTTGCTCACCAAAACCGGTTACCCATTAAAATATGGGGTGTCTATTTTATTTTAGCAATTTGTCATTTGTCACATATATGACATGTGGCATGTAATATGTAATTTTAGCTTATAAATGTGCATTTAACTAATTTAAATGCAATTACATAACAAAAAAATTAGACTTAACATTTTAAGTCACATTTTATAATTACATGTAAATAAAATGGGTCATCTCATATTTGGTTGATAATCTACAACTAATTGTAATTATAATCAACCAAATTTGCTTATCTCAAATGTTTCATAAACATAATGCATTCTTAGTAATATAACAATTAAATTACTAAAATAAATCTTATTTAATCGTATTACAATAAGATATAATTCTCACATATTATTTAAACTTAGTTCAATTTAAGGGATTAATTAATCTGTATCACTATACAATTAATTAACTTATATGATTAGGAGATTGTCCTTTAGGTGTGACCTCAAGGGACCAACTGATCACCAGAGTCATACGACAGTAACATCAAACTTTAGTAAGCAAATCGTTACCATTTAATGTCGACCAGTTGGCTATAATTTTTGTCATCCCTTTGTATTCTTATTATTGAGATTTAATTATGTGATCGCACTATTGTTGAGGACACTTACTCCAACAAAGATACAATAAGAAGGAAAGAGAGGTACATACATGTCGATCCCAACCACCTGAGAGCCGGTTGACCACCCTCCACAACGCTACATGCCGAGACGATGCCACCTGCATTCAGATTGAAATAAAGATCATATCAAAAGCATTCCTATGCAGGGAAGATGAAAGAAAGATAGCAAAATATTACCCTCCTCACTAGATGATGCCACTCCTCCAAGCCAGCATCAGTCACCGTCTCACTAAAATCGCAGAGCTCCGAGATTGTCGTGAAACCGGCTGCATCAATGTACTCCAGCACCTCAGGGTAAGCTGGGGGCTCGACGCCTGCCACCTCGATATCCTACAAAGGTCAAATGGCTCTTTAATTGACGATCATTCCTCATTTTCTCAAATCAATTCAAACAAAACAACAAACAAGCAATGTTTACCACTATCAGCCAGTACGCCAGTCTTTGGTGAACGAATGCGAAGTATTCCTCACCAGGAAGCATGATTGTCCACCTTAAGACGGTTTTCAAAAGCATCTATGATTGTGAAACGTTTTGTTTTTAGAGAGGTTTTGTATGATAGACGTATGATAGTCGGAAGAATTGTATGAATAATAACTTCCCCGACCTATTTATTTATACTATTCACTCTTTCCCAATTTTAATCGGGGATGTACTCACCCAGGAACGAACACAACATGAGCTGCGCCCTTTCAAAGAGTCGCAGCTTTTGCTGCGCCTCTTCCCCAGGTTCTTTGTCCTGATTTCCAGCTTTGGATTTTTCCTAAGTTACGTCCGACTATAATTTCCTATTCCTATAGGATGTGGACTTCATAATACGCTGAATTTCCATAGTATTGGATTGCCTAATCCTTGTCGGGTTTGCTTTTCGAGACGGAAATCGACATTGCCGCCAAACAAGCACATATATTCATTTTCTTTCATTTCACTTTTTTAAGGAAATCATTTCCGCCCATTTTCTATAATTTCTTTATATACTTACATTTCTTTTAAAATTTCTTCTTTAAGGGGTCGCCCTCCCTACCATCCTACCATCCGGTCATTTTTGCGCATTTTTGCACATTATATTTTCGTTTTGCGCCAGTTTCGGCCACCAATATGCCACATGTAAATTATGTGATCTCTATTATGTGATTTCCATGTGATTTTCGGCAGTATGACGGCGGAAACCGTCGTCTACCAAACCTGTTTTTGACTAACCTGCAGGAAAGGAAAATACTTAACAACAGAAACACTCGAAAGAAGCATGTACATCAAACTGGGGGCTCGCACCCAAAATAAAATCCAAAACTGGGGGGTCTCGCCCGAGACAAAGTCAAAACCAAAATGTAAAAAAACAAGTCAAAATGTACAAGTCAACAGCAAAGCAGAAGGCAGCTAATCCTCATCGCCAGCCAACATGGTTACGCTCACCTCGAGAGCGGCGATCTCAACATCTCTAGCCTCCAATTCCCTCAATAGACGAGCCGTCTCCTCCCAAGACTCCACCAGCTCTCGCTCTAAGTCTCTCTGTGAAGAAATGCCTCGTTTCAGTCATTTCATTTCAAAATACATAAAGATTGTTAGTTTCTGAAACCCATTATTAGACATATCTAATAACATATTTTAATTAGTTTATTTTTAAACTAATGGATCTTATGCATACATAACACAATAACACAAAGATAAGAAGAAAATTTTTCTCACATTGATTTTGGACGATTTGGGCACAAGAATAGGACACCTTCTTATACTTGTTCTTGAGCTTAAAATATGAGGATGAACTCCCAAGTTTCAAAGTAGATACCCTCCTCTAAGTGACACCTAAGACAACCCTTAATCAATACTAAAAATACTACACTAGTATGATAAGTAGTAGCCATTTAAAATATATCTAATAACTCTTATTACTACACTAGTAATTTCATTAGAAAAATATGAACTCAAGTTTAGAGAAGAACTTCTTAAGTTTCTTTTAGTGTGAGAAAGGTAATAGGAGAGATAAGCATGCAAAATGAAAAAAATGAGATCAAATGCTCAAAATAAGAGAAAAGCATTTCCTCTTATTCTAGGCCATGACCGGCCACATGCAAGTGCATGAGATAGGATGGGCTTTTGCTTTTGTTCTTAACAAAACATTAGGGTAGAGTCTAGGCTAAGAATCTAATCATGTTGCTACATCCTCAATAAGAACAACAATCATTATCTAAACTCCTACCCTTTTGCTCACCAAAACCGGTTACCCATTAAAATATGGGGTGTCTATTTTATTTTAGCAATTTGTCATTTGTCACATATATGACATGTGGCATGTAATATGTAATTTTAGCTTATAAATGTGCATTTAACTAATTTAAATGCAATTACATAACAAAAAAATTAGACTTAACATTTTAAGTCACATTTTATAATTACATGTAAATAAAATGGGTCATCTCATATTTGGTTGATAATCTACAACTAATTGTAATTATAATCAACCAAATTTGCTTATCTCAAATGTTTCATAAACATAATGCATTCTTAGTAATATAACAATTAAATTACTAAAATAAATCTTATTTAATCGTATTACAATAAGATATAATTCTCACATATTATTTAAACTTAGTTCAATTTAAGGGATTAATTAATCTGTATCACTATACAATTAATTAACTTATATGATTAGGAGATTGTCCTTTAGGTGTGACCTCAAGGGACCAACTGATCACCAGAGTCATACGACAGTAACATCAAACTTTAGTAAGCAAATCGTTACCATTTAATGTCGACCAGTTGGCTATAATTTTTGTCATCCCTTTGTATTCTTATTATTGAGATTTAATTATGTGATCGCACTATTGTTGAGGACACTTACTCCAACAAAGATACAATAAGAAGGAAAGAGAGGTACATACATGTCGATCCCAACCACCTGAGAGCCGGTTGACCACCCTCCACAACGCTACATGCCGAGACGATGCCACCTGCATTCAAATTGAAATAAAGATCATATCAAAAGCATTCCTATGCAGGGAAGATGAAAGAAAGATAGCCAAATATTACCCTCCTCACTAGATGATGCCACTCCTCCAAGCCAGCATCAGTCACCGTCTCACTAAAATCGCAGAGCTCCGAGATTGTCGTGAAACCGGCTGCATCAATGTACTCCAGCACCTCAGGGTAAGCTGGGGGCTCGACGCCTGCCACCTCGATATCCTACAAAGGTCAAATGGCTCTTTAATTGACGATCATTCCTCATTTTCTCAAATCAATTCAAACAAAACAACAAACAAGCAATGCTTACCACTATCAGCCAGTACGCCAGTCTTTGGTGAACGAATGCGAAGTATTCCTCACCAGGAAGCATGAGGGCGTCCCCACTCGCACCGGCCAAGTCAGCCTCTATCTCAGCGTCAGAAGGCTCCCTAAACATCGACCCTGGAGGATCGATGGGGACCGTGAAGATTTCACAAGAGCACTGTCATGTCAAACGCAAACCCAGCTACCACACAGGTCCCATGGGCGTCCTAAACAACAACCGACTCAAACTCCTAGGATGCAAGACCACGGCCACGACAGCCGGAGCATCCTGGCAGTCCCCCCAAGGTCTGGGAACCCACTAAAAATAAAGAAACAAGAAGGTCATTCCTATGATCAGTTCTAGAAGCGAAAGGGTCATTCATATGATCATTTCCAAATAAAAAACAGAAAAGAAGGAATCAAAGGTACTTACGTGCTCGAACTGCAGGGCATTCACGCCCCTCCGACAGATATCGTAAGAAGAACGTTGGTGTTCCTATGACACATCACCCAATCCCTCACGACTGGGTACGCCCCCGGCTCTGGCTCCATATTCATAGGCGCGAAGATCGGAAAATGGGATTACACCCACGCCTGCAAACGAAATATTAATCGTTCAACAACAATATGAAATATCGATCTTTGGATCAAATGCAAAATGAATTATTGATCCTTCAATAAATAAATGCAAAATGAAAGGTTCATACCTCCAACAAGAGTCCGGGACCAACAGTAGCAGGAGAAGTCCCCTTCTCCGTCAGCTTTGGTCTAATCATGGCCTTCATGTAGCTTGTGAGGACCGCAAAGCCAAGAGTAACCCAGTCCCACCGACCTTGGCTACTCGTTAGACAGGAAAGGAAGAAGTTTCGTCGACAGCCTCTCCCCTTTGTCTCCGAAGTAAATCGAAGACAACAACCACCATAGCCAAAGTCAAGCCATGTGCTCAGCCGTACAAGGAGGAGGACTTACCATCTCTCCACCTATCCTCACACTCGCCGGAGTCCTACCTGCAATGTAGTTCCTGACGTAAGTGCTCGGAACCAACCCGGGAATGGTTCCAGCCTCTGTCGGCAGGTTCCACCCAAATCAAGCTAAGATTAGCCCGAATCTTCCTCGCCTTCATCGCCCTTCATTCCCGGACCAAGCCTCCGAAGGCTCCTACCTCGACGAGAGCCCTCTCCTCCTCCTCTAGCCTCTCGTAAGCCTCCATCATTGTCGTATAGCCGGAGAAGGACCTCATGTTCCCAGCATCATGTATCAATTCAAGTCAAGAAAAATCATTATTAATAAATGAGAAATGAGATGGTAAACTGATACAAAGAATGTTAAGCAGTAACTTACCATGCTCCACGCCGTACGGTAACACATTTAACTCTCCGCCGCCCAACTGAGATGTCTACCATCCCATTTCTCGGCCCACTCAGGTGCACCCAACAACTGGCGTCCACCTCGTCCTACGTTGGCCCTCCTCGGGGACCTCCTCAAACACTACCCCAGTCGGCATCTCTTTTCCCACACGAGAAGAAGAAGGCTCAGGGTCTACATCCATAGGGGTTTCCCCCGACGTAGAAGGAATATCGCCTGCAAAACCACAGCCAGTTTAAATCGTTTCAAGACAATTCAAGCGTTTTCAAGCTCTAAAGGGAGTTTTCCGGTCGTCTTTGGCCATTTATTCCAAAACCCGGCTACACATGTAAAGGTTAGGTCAAGTCAAGTCTATTCAAATCCTAGTCACGGGTTTGAGTCAAAATTTCGACAGCATTTCGCTATAATAGCGGTTATGCCCTAAAAAAGCGTCCTACAGAAGCCGTCGCAAATAAAAAATCAAAATTCACAACAAGTTTACCCATTACACAATGATTCCAAAACACCAAGTTTCATCCAAAATGGACAATCCTAAAGGTGTTTTCGAGACGATTTTCTAATCAGCAGAGTGACCGTCTCATTTGTTCAAAATTTGACGATAATGCAAAAGGGATACATGGTTATGTTCCTAACAAGGCCAATTGTTCATTTTTACTATCAATTTCTATCATACATAATCAATGAAGGCAAACCCCCAAATTTTGACATTTGCAAAGGGAAGGACCCTAATTTCTAACTCGAAATCAAGCAAAATTAAGAGTTTAGAGCAAGGATAAGATACATACCTCGATTAGTCATGCTTTGTGGTTTGGATTGATCAAGTTTTGACGGATTTTGGTTGGAATTTGACGGATAAGATACATACCTCGATTAGTCATACCTCTTCTCCGACATCTTATTTCACAAGCTTGGTTCTTTTTCAAGACTCGTGCCTTGACAGGCTTCAAAACTGTCACATAATGTTATCACCTCAGCAGGGACCCACATTTCGGACATACAAACTGTGGACCCTCCTTTTATTACCAGAATTTTTGCTCGCCACAACCGAGCGGATTCCCCGGAATGATTCGATCCAGACAGAGTCTTCCATATAGCAAGTTTCGCAGATTCCTTTCAATATGTATGTTTTCCTAACCAGAGTTCACCTGAGGACAGAGACGGGCATATTCTCACTTATGACGGCTGGCGAGCCTCATTACGCACTTATTTCAAACGGCTGGCGAGCCTCACGACGCAACCCCATTCGACGGCTGACGAGCCTCATAACGCAACCTCATCCCAAATAAGAAGATGCCTCAGGTATGAGTTCTTCTTATGGCTGGCGAGATTTTATACGTAGTCTAACGGACTTTAAACGACCCTCCCCGATGGTCGACAGACTTTAAAATGTTTTCGACGGCAGCTCCTTGGTTCAAACCCTTTAAGCCCCCTCGCGTCGCCATAGTCGTCATGTTGTAATCTTCGATTGACCTGGTGGCTATATTTTGACTTTTGCCTTGTCTAAGCCTCAATCAAAGTGGGGGCTCTGTATATACCTCGTTTCTACACATTCCGCCAACCACCCAGTGATGATTGGGCCGCGCGGAATATTTTGGATATTTTATTAATATTTTCAAATTTTATCTTTTTGATAAATATTATCTCGTATCTTTTTTAAATTGAAGTATAGATCAACCACAATTCTGTGATAGAAGCATGGGAATCTTCATTCCGCATAAGGAAACCTTTGCGGAAATGACGCAGCAGGTGCTGCGCCTCTTCAAAGGATCGCGGTTCCTGTTGCGCCTCTTCCCCAGCCTGTTTTCTCCGGTTTAGAGATAAGTTTGTGTTGTTCTTAAACTCTTCGTATTTTCAGTTATAAAAGGAGAGCTCTGTTGTCAATTATAAGCACGCGAGTGTTCTGCCCCTTCTCTTCTCTCTCTTTGCATTCTAGTCCTTTCTCTAATCTATCGACATCTACGTGCTTAATCAATCGACCACGTAAGCTCATATCCTTCTAGGTACCCGTCACGTTTGCATTGACCGACCAATTTGACCACCACACAATCAACCCACCAATCAATCAACCAATTAATCAATCGATTTTTAGTCCTTTAACGAGGGCACTTTCTGCATACATTCGAGTCGAGCTATCGCTAAAACGTTAACTTAGTTAATATCTCGTTTCGTCAAGATGTATGTCTGAGGGTGTAAATCCCGTCTTTTGTATTGTATTTTTATTTTATTCGTTCAATTAACGTAGATTCACGTTATAAATAAATTCAAAACCGATTTCAAAATAAAACTTTTTTTAACAAAATATTTTTAGTAGTCATCAGACGTCGAGAAGAAACGCAGAAGCATCTGCGCCTCTTCGAAGAGTCACATCACCTGCCTGCTCCTTCTTTTTTTCTTCTTCCTCTGGTTCTATGTCTTTATTTTCTCTTTTCTTCGTACCTAAATCATGTTTAATCTTTTATAAATCGTTTTGTTCTTAACTTAGATCCCTAATAATTCAATATTAGCGGATTTTCGTCTTTGAATCAAATTTGAGTTTTAGAGGTTCGATTCGTTCATATCAAATCTTTGGATTCATTGTTGATATAAATAGTGTAATTAATACGTTAAATCACTTCTTTTCGAGTCATAGATCAATAATCCATCGTAATTATACAAAACAACATTAACTGCTCGCGATTCTGACTTCACACTCAGAATTCAACTCAAGAACATACGCATTGAGCACTGCGCCTGTTTTGGGTTGACTTCTGTTCCTGAACTTCTCTTTTCGCCTTGACGTAACTTTAATTACGTAATTAATTAAGTATTAGTCGTGTTATCCCTCCTTATTTGTCTTTTAGTTTTTCAAACCTTTTCTTTTTCTTCAAATCTCCGTTTTGAGTATATAGACGTGGATCATGTAATCCGTTGTAATCTTATTTAGTCATTGTAATTGTATGATTTCTTTGCCTTTTGTATGTAATTTATTCTAAATTCCCAATTTCGACATAATTGAGTGCTAATTTCATGTTCACTGACATAGTCCAATTCACATGCTAGAATTCAAATGTTGGATGTTGCAATGCATGCATATAATCGATAAAATATCAAATACAAACAATTTCCTTAACCATTAGTAGAGGCCGCTATCGAGGCGCGCAGGATTAGGTGTTCG
The DNA here is from genome assembly GCA_022085475.1 of Heliosperma pusillum. NCBI lineage: Eukaryota > Viridiplantae > Streptophyta > Magnoliopsida > Caryophyllales > Caryophyllaceae > Heliosperma > Heliosperma pusillum. The sequence goes on from JAIUZE010072746.1 coordinate 28,182, forward strand.
ATTCAAGAGCTTCCTAATATGTACGCTGACCCCTCACTCCAGATCTCTGTGAACATCCGTGTTCATTGGCATCCACAAGACTCATTATAGACATAGAATGCTAAGGGTAACGAGTTTTTAGTGTTCATCTCATTACTTTGTGTCTTGACATGGCATAAAGTATTCGAACGGTTCCAATTTTCCATAAAAATTGGTGGCGACTCCACAAATGCGTATTTCTACGCTTGTCCATCCAAGTGCGCCCCTCCGTGGTTCCCCGTGTACCACAGTTTGGCAACGATCACCAATCCGTGTATCACACTAAGTAAATATATTTATTTCATAATTGACAAACCTTAATAACTCCAATAAAACATATTAATAATTTCTAATCAATAAAACTATTTCACTAATTGGAGAATTATAATCCATTATTTAAATTTTTAGAACAGTTAGATTCAATTTTAAGTAAAAAGTATACATAAGACTTAATTTTATTTGGTTAGGTTTAGTGGAGAGGGTACGATATGGAAAATTAATGAAAAAATGTATGTGAAAGAGTAAAGTTCGTATGTGAAAAAAGTAATTCCGTAAATCAATCATATTTATCATTGATATTTACAATATCAATATGTAGAAAACTTAGTTCTACACCTTCCGCCTACCACTCAGTGATGATTGGGCCGCATGTTTAGTACGTAAAACGATTTATGACAGTTTGTAAGTTTATCGTCAAGTGATAGCTCAAACACTTGTGTCTACCCCTTGCTCGTCATCTACGCACCGGTACAATCGTTTTGACAGTCATTAGAGTTCATTTGGAGTCCAGGTCGAAAACCGCTTCATTTTCTAGAAACCGTTTTAAAATGTCGAGTCGGAACGCTCTAGAATATCTGGATATTTATCTATCTTTTTGATAAAATATATTTCATATCTTTCTAAAAGGAAGTATAGATCTACCGCAATTCCATAATAGAAACGTGGAAATTTTTCTTCCACATAAGGAAACCTCTGGGGAAATAACGCAGCAGGTGTTGCGTCCCTTTGGGATCGCAGCTCCTGCTGCGCCCCCTTTTCAGGCTGTTTTCTCCATTATCAGAATATTTTCGTGATAAGTTTGTGTTATTCCAAAACTCTTCATATTTTCTAGTATAAAAGGAGAGCTCCGATCTCACTGTTTAGGCACGCGAGTGTTCCGCCCTTCTCTCCTCTCTTTGCATTCTTGACTTTGCTCTAAGCTTTCGACACCTACGTGCTTGATCAATCGACCACGTAAGCTCAGATCCTCTTGAGTACCCGTCACGTTGCATGACCGACCAATTTGACCACTAAACAATCAATCAACTAATTCAATCAATCTTAAATCCTCTAACGAGGGCACTTTCTACGTACATTTGAGTCGAGCAATCACTAAACGTTAACTTAGTTAATCTTGTTTCGTCAAATATGTAAGTCCGAGGGTGTAAATCCCGTCTTTTTATTTGTATTTATTTTTCGTTCAATTAATGTAAGATTCACGTCATAAGTAAGTTCAAAACCGATTTCAAAACAAAACCTTTTTACAAAACCCTTTTTTTAGCAGTTATCAGACGTCGAGAAGAAACGCAGTAGCGGTTACGCCTCCTGGAAGTATCGCAGCGCCTACTGCACCTCTTCTAGAGGCTACCCTGCTCCTGCTCTTCTTCTTCTTCCTCTGGTTCCTGCGATTTTGTTTTTTTTTTCTTTTCTTCATAAACCATGTTTCAACATTATCTTTCATATAAACGTTCTGTTCTCGACCTAAATTCCTAATAATTCGATATTAGCGGGTTTTCGTCTTTAAATCAAAATTGGGTCTTGGAGATTCGATTTGTTCATATCAAATCTCTGGAATTCATTATTTATACAAATTATAGTGTAATTAATATGTTAAACCACTTTTACTCGAGTTCACCGTCACAATTTAGCTCAAGAACAGAACAGACACAATGAGCCATGCGCCTCTTCCAGAGGACACAGCTGTTGTTGCGCCTGTTATGAGTTGACTTCTGTCCATGAACTTTCGTTCTCGCTTTGACATAGCTTTAATTACGTAATTAACTAACTATTAGTCGTAATATCACTCCTAATCTGTCTTTTAGTTTTCAAATCTTTTTCTTTTCTCCAAATCTCTGTTTTGAATATATTTATGACGTAGATCCCGTAATCCGTTGTAATCTTATATAATCATTGTCATTGTATTAAAATTTGGAGTTCTAATTACATGTTCACCGACGTAGATCCCAATTTCGACATAATTGAGTGTTAATTACATGTTCACCGACATAGTCTAATTCACATGTTAGGATTAAAATGTTGGATGTTGCATTGCATGCATATAATCGATATGTAACACCCGGAAATGTACCCTATTTTTATAGTGAAAATATTTTACGGTTACTTTTCAGTGAAATATAGTTCTAATCGTAAATTTTATTTTCCGAGTCGAATTTAGAATTTCCGAGTTCGAATTTGGAATTTCCGCGAGATTCCATGAGAATCCCGTCTTAAGGCGAGTTTGACTTTTGTTGACTTTTTCCTCATACATACTCATACTCCCTTAACCTAGTTCATACACAACACAATTCAACCTTACTTCTTCCTTAAGCAAAACCAAAG
>JAIUZE010072747.1:0-24186 GCA_022085475.1 Heliosperma pusillum
TTTTGTAAACGATTTGCGTAATTTCCGTTGACGGATCGATAAAGTAACAAATATCTTAGATATTTGTATTAGTTTAATCGAAACAATCAAAAGATCTAATTGTGAGTGGAAAAAGATGACATGGGCGTGTGACTCATGCCAAAGTCAAGTTTCGGGTTTGTTTCGGGATTTACGATGGCTCGGGAATAGTTAAATGATGTTCGGGATTAAACCGTAAAAGTTATTCTTTAAATTCCGAATAAATTCAAAATAATTATATTAAATTATGATAAATCTAAATAAATCTTAATAAACATAAATTAAAAATATTATTTTTTTAAATAAAATTTCGGTCTTCAAACTTACAAGGCGAGTCGGGAAAAAGTCAACGAAAGTCAAAGTTGACTGAAAAACGGGATTCTCATGGAATCTCCCAAAAATTCCAAATACGAACTCGGAATTTCAAAATACGACTCGTAACAATAAATTCTATTTTAAAACTCAGGTTTTGCTGAAAAGTACTCGTAAGATATTTTACTAGAAAAATTGGGTACTTTTCGGGTTGTTACAAGTTCACTTTAACATGATAGATTATAAATTGACATGACCTCTCATAATAAATAATTGAGATCAAGCCTTACCAAATGTAGAACCCATGAATCCCAATTTCGCAAGGAAGTAGGCTCGGCTCACCGGGGTGCTAAACTTGTTACGTTGGGTAAGTGGAGTAATAAAGGTTATTATTTTGAATTTTGGATTGAGCTCAACAGAAATATTCGCGGCCGTAGCCGCATGTGTTCTGCGCTTAAGATAAATATTAATGTAATATTATCGACCGAGAGTTCTAATGTAGAATCGATTAAAGAGTTAATCCACCAAATTATGTTAATAAGGGATGAATCGGCTTACCGTGCCCAAGTTGATATGGATTTGGATATAGGAATCATTTATAATAGTTGGGTAGAGGTCACTATTTAAATGTTAAAAACTTGTTTAAAATGTTTACAAGTATTTAAAATGATAAATGGTGACATTTCCTTTATGTCTAAAATTTGTAGTTAATATTGTTTAATCGCATGGCAAATGCTATTTCATCCACCACCACCAATGCTCCAACTCTCTCGCATGTCTCATGGCTTCGATCCTTCATGGATCGATGCAAATTAGAAAAGAATGGCGCTAATTTTACCGATTGGAATATGCAACTTCGCTTGGCCGCGGAGGGTGACGACAATTTTCGTTACCTTACCAAAGCCTCTCCCGAAACACCTAATGAAAGGTCAACCGCCGCCGCAAGGCGAGCCTATTAGGCTTACCACAAAGAGTCCGACGCGATCAAAAACGTGTTGATTTTCTCTATGGAGGCCGATCTCCAAAGGAGTACCATAAAGATGAGCACCGCTTATGAGATCCATGCCAAGCTTGCGACCATATTTTCACAAGCTCCTAGGATCATACAATTTTTGACGGCTTCCGCATTTTTCCGACATGAACCTAAAAGAGGACCAAAAGTTGGCCCTCATGTACTCAAATTGATTGAAAAATGTTGAGACTCTTAAATTGCAAGGGGTGACCATTACCGAACAACTCGTTATCGACCGAGTCTTACATTCCTTGGGGAAAATCAAAGCATATGTGTAGTTTAGGGTAAACTACAATAAGCAAAACATGAAAACCTCTCTTCATAAACTGCACAAGATGCTTGTGCAAACTGAGAGAGTCATGGGGATAAATGTTAGCACCTCCAAGGATGTACTCCATATTAATAATGAGAGTAAGGGGAAGTTCAAGAAAAGTGGTAGTAAAGGGAAGAAGTCCTCCACCTTCAAAGGAAAAGGAAAAAGCTATTGAGAATAGCTCACCCAAACCTAGGAAAGGGGCCTCAACCGAGGACAAGTGTCATTATTGTAATGGCATAGGGCAATGGAAGGGGAATTGCACTAAATATCTAGGAGATATCAAAACTGGAAAGCTGTTTCAGTTGGTAATTTATCCCTATCATTATATATTTTATGATCTCAACTTTGGTATATAGATACGAGTTGTGATTTTTACCCTATTTAATTGTAATTAGGGCATCCTAGCAAGGATAAAGACAAGGACAAGCAAGGCTAAGAAGGCTCTTCAAGGGAAGCTAAGGTAGCCACCCATGGTTGAAGACCTAAGAAAGCTTGGTCTCGAGATTGTCTCCCCTTTTGATTGTATTATGGTTGTTAAGAACATTTTATTTCCTTGTTGGACATGGAAGTTTTTTAATTTTCAAGAACAAATTGTTGTAATTGAATAATTAGTGACTTAGTTTTCAACCCAAGTCACTCAGTTTGTGGAAACTTTTATTGTTCTTAAAACTTGTCATTATACATCACTTGCGCTAATAACATAAATTATATCGACTCAACTTGATCATATAAGTATTATGATGATTGGATCATTATAATAAAAGGTTAAGAATTCGATTCTCACCTTGAAAGATCAATTGCTAAGTCAAAATTGAGTTATTGAACTTAAAGTAGGGAATCTACCAAACCAATTGGCTACACCACTTATAAAGATAGTATTTGACATGAATATGAGTCCAACTCTTTAGCTTATAGAACTAGTCTATCTCAAAGCTAAGATTCGATGTCTTTACAATAAAGTCTGTAGTGGATCACTTAAGGGCATGTTGTGATACTTCTACCTCCCTCACGAGTATGAGTACAAAATTGTTTATGGCTCATAATGCTATCTTTAAAGAAAATAGTTGTATTTTCTAAAGATAGAGTGGAAGAAAATAAGCCACAACTAAAACCTAGTTAGGAACTAGTGAGGAAACCAAAATAAAATGTTTTTAGGTTAGACTCAAGACTAGTGAGGAGACCAAAAGAAAGCGTTCTTAGGTGAATCCTTAGACTAGTGACGAGACCAAAAGAAAATGTTCTTGATATAATAAAATTATGATCTATGTAAGTGGAAGCACCTAGAAAATTTTAAAATTCGATTTTCTGACATAAGAGACTTATGAAAATAAATTATGTGGAATCTATGCAAAGGTATGATATATTTGGAGTTGTCCAATAAATAATTCCATAGACATGAAGATGTTTTATTTGGAAGTGTCCAATAATACATGAAAATGTCTGCAAAAGCTAAGTTAATGCGTAACTATGCTTAGATCCAAATCATCAATAAAATACCTCATAGTAGGTGACAAGACCACATGTCCAAATAGGGATTTGGAATAGGATGTGTACATGACACAAGCCTAAGGTATCTACCTAGAGGTTATGATGATCTTTTCTATTATGAGATATAAGAAGTTTTTCACTCGAATTGTCGAAATTTCATGTAGTAGACATGAAGTTCAGTGGGACTTAATTTCATGTGTAGACATGAAGTTCAGTGGGAGTTAAAGTCATGTATAGACATGAAGTTAAGTGGTAGTTAAAATTATCATGTAAAGACATAAATTTCAGTGGGAGAAATTGTTTTCCACGTGAGTAACGTATTCGTGTTACTTTTTTGAAAGGAATGGTTGGATTTTAATGCTGGATGAAAGAGGGCAACATGTATACTAAAATCAAAATCTATTGTGGAATAGAAGATTTTAGCTTGGCATTTAGAAAAGTGTCTTATATTGATAAGATCTTTTATCTATTTCAACAAGTTAAAATAGGTTATTCATGTTGATGAAAGTGGGATCACTATGAAAGGGTCATAGTCATCCACTGAACCTGACGGGCTAAAATACGGTGTCGTTAATTCCGCAAATTAACTAGGCCAAATAGAAATTTATAAAACCTTACCTAGACTCAAACCAACCTAAATAAAAAGGTAATAAGGGTAAGAAAAGGGTCGAACCCAAGGGAAAGCGGTAATGCTAAAATGATCTAATCTAGACTCTTGCAAAATATCAATTAACAAAACTAATGACTCTAATCACAAATCAAAACACTAATTAATAATTAGGACACTAATTAAAACAAAAGCTTAATTTAATTACAAATTATGATATTCACAATGGAAAACATGTAGATAACATATAGGGAGAAAGTTTTTCATGAGATTTGATTATCAAGTCTAACATTACCAACAACAACTAAATACTCAAAGATTCAAATATGGAGAAATAACTTAGTGCAATTATCCCAAGTTCCCCACAATTAACAAAGTAAAGACCCCTCCTTTCCTCTCTTCTCTAATTATCTATTACAAGTTTCTAAGAACTAGCCACCATGAATTAAACCATCCATAAATGACCCAATACAACTCCACCAATACTTATTAAAACATAAGCATAAATAAAGATGCAAGCTTTAAGCACAAAACCAAAGAAACATGCTAGAATCATGTAATAAAACATTAAACCATGTTCTAATTACACAATAACCCAAATTCTACTCAAAAGATTCTAACTTTTAAACCAAAGTTACAATCTTTCAAGGTTGCTTCAACAAATACCAAGACAAATTAACCAAATTCATCAAGACAAAGCAAATAAATAAACAAACAATTGCTAGGATGGTTAGTCTTAACAACAATTCATTCAACAAAGGAATTCAAACAAAAGAAAGTGGAATTAAATAGAGAAGGAAGGTTAAAAAGGTCTTACAATGCTAAAAGGGAAGAACTTGTTCAAATTACACTAAGCAAAGAAAGGATTAGCTACCCATAGTCTTCATATTACAACCCAATTCTAAATAAAATCAATTACAAGAGCCAAAGTTGAAGAACAAAAGTAGAGAATTTCTAAGGAAAAATATGATGTTGAATGTTGTATGCTTGGCTCCCTTCTCTCTCTTCAGATTTCAGCTTAAATACCCTTGGTCCGCAAACCTAGGGGCCTTGAAAGGTGGGCTTTCAAAAGACAAGACGGAGAATTGAAGAAATGTCGAGCTGAGAAAGGACGCAGGCTGCATCCTACGACGCAGGTTGCGTCGTGATGACGCAGGCTGCGTCGTGCTGACGCAGGCTGCGTCGTGCTGACGCAGGCTGCGTCGTGCTGACGCAGGCTGCGTCGTGCTGACGCAGGCTGCGTCGTGCTGCCCGATTTCCCTTTGCTTTTCCTTCTTGACTTTCGTTGACCCATGGACTTTTGGCCCCGCCTTGACTTCCATTGACCCATTGGGTTTGGTCTTCATGCCTTGGTGATTCATTGCTAGCCCACTCCAATTTCCGGGTTTTTGGGTCTCGGGTTTCGGGTTTGACTTTCGGGTTTGACTCTCAAAATTGACTCAAATTACTAAATACCAACAGTTTTACAAAAACTAAAGCTAACATAAAACAAAGCTAATGACCCGTAAAAAGTAAAACGAAAGACTCTAATAAATACTACTAGACACGACACAATTTGTTGTTGTCAAATACCCCCACACTTGGACTTTTACTCGTCCCGAGTAAAACTCGAGATTAGCAAGGCAAACACAAGTCCAAACATAGCATGCGAAGGTAATGACCTCTCTTCCCTCACCACTACCTTCTTATATCTCCCTCAAAACACAACCACCTATTAAAACAAAAAAATGACTCAAGGTTGTTTTAACACTCTTCCCTTACCTCTTCCTACTTATAACTCCCTCTAGACAAGACTCGACACACCACCAACTCCGACTCATTTCAACTCAAATCCTCCCTTCTTATAACTCCAAAGAATGTAGTATGACCATCTTTGCCTTATCCCAAGGCATAGCGAGATGGTCTTCATCACCAAACTCCATGCAACTCCACTACTTATACCACCGCCTTATTACTCCACTAGTGTAATGCATGGTTACTTGGTTGGCCCCAAACTACACAATTTGCACAACCAAGCAACCACCAAGAGAAATCCACCAATTTGAAACCAAATTTTTTTTTTGACTCAAAATAAAAATAAAGGAAGTCCTAAGCTAGCCTCCTTCCAATTCCCTCCTTATCACTCCCTTCTTATGCCTCCAAAATCCTCATCATAGAAAGTATTATGCTCAAATTTTTTTCATTTTTTCATTTTTTTCATTTTTTTTCTTGAAAATTCCTCATTTTGCCTAAGGTGCCCTTTCGGGTTTTCACCTTAGCTTTTCCTTTCCTCTCATTGGTGGCTCGCAACTCGATTCTTCATTTTGCCCGGAATGCCCTTTCGGGTTTTCATTCCGTCCTCGGCCACCTTCCCAATTTTGCCTAGGTGCCCACCCTTGTGGGTTTTCACCTAGCCGGGATTTTCAATTTTTTTTCTTCTTTTCTTTTTTTCTGTTTTTTTTTTCTTTTTCTTGAAAATAATGACAAATAAAATACAATGCATCAAAAACAAAATAACTATATACAATCTTCTCCCCCACACTTAGAACATACAATGTCCTCATTGTGGGAGAAAAGAAAAAGGTTACCTCATCAATTGTCGAAACGAGAAGAACCCGAGGCACCTCCTCGGTTTCTCCTCCTCTCTCTTTCTTCTCTAACCCGTCTTCTTCGTTCTAGGCCTTCATCAAGGGCTTCTTGGGTGTAAGGAAAGGGGTAGCCCGGGTTTTGTTGGATGGACATCCCAAAGAGTGAGCTAGCCAAGCCATAGACATCCTCTTGTGCCACCGCATCTTCATAGGAGTCTTGAAGATAGGTGTGGTGGCGCTCATTTTGAGCTTGAAAATGGCTCGTAGCTTGCTCCCTCCAAGCATTTTGGGTGGTCCACATTTCAGTTTGTTCCCACCACCTTTGATCTTGTTGTTCTCTCCAAAGGCGGGCTTCTTCTTGCCCTTCTACCATCCTCCTCCATTCCTCTCTTTGAGCCCTCTCGGCCTCCCCTCTCAATCTCTCTCTCTCTTCCACTACATTGTGCCAATCATCCAACGACTCAAGCCTACCTCCTTGTTGTTGTTGCCAAGTGTTTGCATCGTCCACCCTCCCACTAATGTGCTTCAAGACATCATTGGTGCTAGCAAAATAGGTAGCCATTTGTTGTTGCCATGGCTCCACGGGGATGCTAGAGCGACCCTCCGCATCGAACATAGGGGTGTCGGTATCTTGGTGGCTTTGGAAGGATGATTGGAAATGGAATGGTGGTGGTTGTTGTTGTTGTTGTTGTTGATAATTTGTGGTTTGGGAAGGTCCTTGCTCAATTGCGAGGATCTCGATCTCCTCGCTCACTCGCTCACTTCCCTCACCTCCCTCTCTCCTTACCCTCCTTCTTTGCCTCAAAGGCACCTCCTCTACCTCCGCTTCCTCACTACTCTCCCCCAAACTCTCCTTCCTAGGACATAAAAAATCCAACGCTGTGGGTCCCCTAGGCAAGGGGTTGTTTGGAGGTCGAGGCATCTTCATGTAACCAAGCCCGTCACTCCCCAACCAAAACCCTTTCAAGGGTTGCTCTTTGCTAGTCTTGAACATATGAACCTCCTCGAGCCCAAGTCGGTTGTATCTCGTCAATCCCCTACAAATGTTCACCTCTTGCTCATCACCAATGCCCCCCTCATAGTACCTCACCAAGAATGAAATCACCCCCCCCCAAGATGGATGCTTGCTTTGGTAGATTTTTGCCTATGTTTAATGCAAGCCCTCAAAAACAAATCGGCCCAATCTGGGATCCCTACCCCCTCCGGAAGCATAGTCCACAAACATAGCCGGATGCTCTCCGGCACTTTGGTGGGTTCTCCCGCGGAGTTGAAGATGGTGGTAAGGAATCTTGTGATTAGGCGGAGTACGGGGTGGGTGATGGCTGAAAGTTTGGCATCTTTAGATGGGCCGTGGTAATTTGTAATGTTAACCCACATTGTGTGCATGTTTCCCTTGGGGCACCTAATGTCTTCGGGTTGTTTGGTGATTTTCAGGATTTGACGGATTTCGGAAGTGGGGGCATTATGCCAAGTTTCGTTTAAACGGAATCGGTAGGCTTTTTCCTCACCCTCGGGCACGTCCAACTCCGACAAGGTTGCTAGAAACTTGTACGCAAAACTCCAATAGGTGTGATCCCAGGAGTCCGGCTCGAGATAAGCCTCTAGCCATACTTTAGCTAGCATGTCCCTTGTGAAATCGAACATGCCTAAGTCATGGAGGGTGTTTGGGCAAAAGAATTTTGTGGCTACGAGAGGTTGTTGTCGGGGTGAGGTTAGCTTATCTCAAATTCTCTTGTATTGAACATTCAACCTTTCATAGCCCATGAACACCGCTTCCACCTCGGTGTCGGGCTCACTCACCACGGCCCTCTTATTCTTCCCTTTGCCAAACAATTTGGAAATCTTGGGTGCCATTTCTGCAAAATTCAACAAGCAACACAATACAACAAGCAACAAACAATCACTCAAAAGATTTTTCACTCAAGCAATTCGACAAACACTTGGTGTGCAACAATTTCAACACCTCAAAAACTTAGTGTTTGTTGATTTTCTTTACCTCACTCAGAAAATTTTGTCCAATCCTAACTACACAATCAATCAAGGGCAAGGGGAAACTCAACCTAAGACCAATTCGAGCCTAAAATCGAGCAAAAATTTAAAGAACAATGGGAAAGTGGAGTATGAAGTTATACCTTATTGATTCCACAAAGTTCAAGCTCCTTGATGATTAGAATAGGTAGGGAATCCGACAAACAAGCTTAAAAACCCAACAAAGTTCCTAAAAAACGAATTTGAGGAAAAAATTTCTAGGTTTTCAAAAACGGATTTTCTGAGATTGTGAGTGATTGAGATTGATTTTGGGGTGATTGAAGGTAGAATAATGATCAAGAAGAAGAATTGGATTGATTTTGATTAAAGTTTGTGAAGATTTGAGGGAGAAAGATGAAGTTTTGAGGGATTGGGGTTGGGTTTGGTGTATTTTTCGTGAAAAAAGAAGGATGAAGATGTGTTTTTGTTTTTATGAAGAACTCGGGCAAAAGGAGAACAAAAGCTGAAGAAATCATTCGACGCAGGCTGCGTCCTACGACGCAGGCTGCGTCCTGCGCTGCCGGTTCTTCTAGCTTTTTGCACTTAGCCAAATTTTGGCTAAGAGTTCCAAACACCTCCATACTTGCATTTTCACTCCAATGGTCCATGATAACCTCCAATATCCAAATTCCATCGATTCCCGAACTTTTTATCCATGGCACGCATCCCGAGGCGGCCGAAAACTCGCAAAACTTCACAGAACTGTTAGTAACTTCAAAAAATTTTGCTTGATGCAATGTCTAACTAATTGAAAACAACTCAAATACTAAGAATTAACAATGAAACTTCAAAGAAATATTCACAAGGATAGAGTATGTACACGATTTGCCGTTTATTTAGAGTCGATGGCTCGACTTAGCTATTTCAAGCTTGTCAACTTTCATAGACGGGGTCTTCAAGCAAGACCTCTTCTTCCCCCTCCCGGGCACATCCTTGGAAGTAGTGTTTGAGACGGTGGCCATTCACCTTGAGGAGCTTTCCATCCCCGGGCCCCTCCACTTCAATAGCTCCATGGGTAAACACTTTCTTGACGGTGTAAGGTCCAAACCATCTTGACCTCAACTTGCCCGGAAAGAGCTTAAACCGGTTTTGGAACACAAGAACTTTATCACCCTCCTTGAAAACCCGACGGTTTATCATCCCATCATGCCATCTCCTTGTTTTCTCCTTGTAGATGGAGGAGTTCTCATACGCATCTTGGCGAATTTCCTCAAGTTCTTGTAATTGAAGCTTTCGGTGCATACCGCTCTCATCTTGGTTTTGGTTGAAAGATTTGATAGCCCAATAGGCTTTGTGCTCAACCTCCACGGGGAGGTGGCAAGCCTTGCCATAGATGAGACGGAATGGGGACATGCCAATGGGGGTTTTAAAAGCGGTCCTATATGCCCACAGCGCATCAACTAGCCTCTTGCTCCAATCCATTCTATCCGGATTAACCATTTTTTCAAGGATTCCTTTTATTTCACGGTTGGAGAGTTCGGCTTGCCCGTTTGTTTGTGGGTGGTAGGCCGTGGAAATTTTATGATTCACCCCATACCTCTTGAGAAGGCCTCCAATCACCTTGTTGCAAAAATGGGTACCCCTATCACTAATGATAGCCCTTGGAAAACCAAACCAGGAGAATATGTTCTCTTGGATGAAAATGGCTACTACCTTGGCATCATCGGTGCGGGTAGGAATTGCTTCAACCCATTTTGACACATAATCTACCGCCAAGAGGATGTATAAATAACCACCGGAATTAGGAAAGGGGCCCATAAAGTCAATTCCCACACATCAAAGATCTCACAATATAGAAGAGGTTGTTGTGGCATCTCATTTCTTTTTGTCAAATTCCCCACCCTTTGACATCGGTCACAAGTTTTTACAAATTTATGGGCATCTTTGAAGAGGCTTGGCCAAAAGAAACCGCATTCAAGCACTTTTCTAGCGGTTCTTTGTGGCCCAAAATGCCCTCCACAAGCATAGTCATGACAATGATGTAAGATGGAAGGAATCTCACTTTCGGGCACACATCTTCTCACAAGTTGATCTTGGCAAAATTTCCACAAGTAAGGATCATCCCAAGTATAGTATTTGGCATCGGACTTGACCTTGCTCTTTTGATGAGAAGAGAAATGGCTTGGAAGCCGCTTTGTCACCAAATAGTTGACCATGGTAGCATACCATGGCTCTTCCACTTGTATAGCATAAGTGACTCATGAGGGAGACCTCCTTCAACCTCCTCAAGAGGGCATGATGGTCTTCCTTCATGGTTTAGCCGGCTCAAATGATCCGCCACCACATTCTTCACTCCTTTCTTGTCTTTTATTTCCACATCAAACTCACTTAGGAGAAGGATCCATCTCAACAACCTTGGCTTTGCATCCTTCTTTGCCACAAGGTATCTAATGGCGGCATGATCGGTGTAGATGATCACCTTTGTGCCCAAGAGATAAGATCGGAATTTTTCTAGAGCATAAATCACACCAAGGAACTCCTTCTCCGTCGTAGAATAGTTCTTTTGAGCATCATTCAAGAGGGTAGAAGCATATTGGATCACATGGGGTCCCTTGTCACTCTTTTGACCCAAAACCACTCCCAATGCATAATCACTTGCATCGGTCATGATTTCAAATGGAAGATCCCATCGTGGTGCTTGAATAATTGGTGCGGTGACCAATCTCTCCTTCAATTCATCGAAAGCTTTCCTACATGAGGCATCAAAGACAAACTCCGCTTCTTTGTGCAAAAGCTTACATAAGGGGTTATCAATCTTGGAAACATCCCTAATAAATCTCCGGTAGAAACCGGCATGTCCGAGAAAAGACCTAATGTCTCGGGTGTTAGAGGGATAAGGTAAGGTTTTGATAATGTCAACCTTAGCCTTATCCACCTCAACCCCCCTTTCCGACACTACATGTCCTAGAACGATGGCACTAGTCACCATGAAATGACATTTTTTGGAGTTTAAAATGAGATGAGACTCTTGGCATCGCTCTAAGACAAGCGCAAGGTGTTTTAGACATGCATCATAGGAGTCCCCATGGACGGTGAAATCGTCCATGAATACTTCTATGATCCTTTCTACATAGTCGGAGAAATTACTCAACATGCACCGTTGAAAAGTTCCCGGTGCATTACATAAACCAAAGGGCATACGGCGATAAGCAAATGTACCGAATGGGCATGTGAATGTGGTCTTGACTTGGTCCTCAGGTGCGATTGGGATTTGAAAATACCCCGAGTACCCGTCAAGGAAACAATAGAAAGCTTTTCCCGCTAGTCTTTCTAACATTTGATCAATAAATGGTAGCGGGAAATGGTCTTTCAATGTAACCGCATTCAAGCGGCGGTAGTCAATACACACTCTCTAACCGGTTTGTGGTCGGGTGGAGACCAAGTCTCCTTGTGCATTCTTGACTACCGTCACTATTCCCTTTTTGGGTACGACTTGAGTTGGGCTAACCCAACGAGAGTCGGAAATAGGGAAAATGATACCCATTTGCAATAGCTTAATTACCTCTTCTTGCACTACCTCCGCCATGGGTGGATTTAGCCTCCTTTGGGGTTGTCGAACCGGTTTGGCATCCACTTCAAGCCGTATCTTGTGCATGCAAGTCACCGGGCTTATCCCCTTTAGGTCCGCTATGCTCCAACCAAATGTATCCTTATGCTTTTGAATTAATGCTACCAATTTCTCTTCTTGGTCCTCGGTGAGTGTGCTTGAAATGATAAGTGGTAGGGTGTTCTTGTCCCCTAGAAAGATGTACTTCAAATGGCTTGGGAGAGTCTTCAACTCGACCGTCGGGGGTTGGATAATGGAAGGGAGGGGCTTGTGGAGTGGAATACTCAAGGCAAACAACTCGGAAAGGTTCGCCAGTTCAGGACGCAGGCTGCGTCCAGTGACGCAGGCTGCGTCCAATGACGCAGGCTGCGTCGTGCGACGCAGGCTGCGTCGTATGGCGCAGGCTGCGTTTTGCACGGGTTTGCCCTGTTTTCAGCATTTCTATGATGTTGAGTTCCTCATATGTTTCTAGGGGCTCTTCCCTTTCCAAGTCTTCAAGACATTCCTGCACATCAACGGCCAACAACAAACGCAAACCTTCCTCTTCCATGTTGTTAGTTAAAGCTACCTCGAGTGGGTCTCTATCACAAAATTTATACATTTGATTCACTAATGGCTCAAAGATATCCAAGAAGAAACAAGATTGATGGTCACTCGGGTGCCTCATGGAGTCATATATATTGTAAGTTAATCTTTTCCCTTCAAACTCCATAGTCAAGCACCCGTTTGAAACATCGATCTTGGTATTTGAAGTTTTCATAAACGGCCTACCAAGAAGGAGAGGGGTGGCACTAGAGCTAGATTCCATATCTAAGACGTAGAAATCCGCCGGGAATACAAGATTATCGACTTCCACTAGCACATCCTCTACCATGCCCTTGGGGTAAACACTAGACCTATCGGCTAATTGAATGACTACCCCGGTCTTAGACAAAGGTCCTAAGCCTAGGGTCTCATAGATAGATAGAGGCATGACGTTTATAGAAGCCCCAAGGTCTAGCATGGCACGTTTAAAACTTTTTCCCCCAATAGTGCAAGGGATGGTGAACATGCCCGGGTCTCCACATTTCTTTGGTAAATTTTGCTTGAAAATGGCCGACACATGTTCACTCACCCTAACCTTATGGGTTCCCTTCTTAGGATTTCTCCTAGGTGTACAAAGTTCTTTCAAGAACTTTGCATACCTAGGGACACTATTCAACAAGTTAAGAAGAGGAATGTTTACCTCACATTTCCGGAAAGTCTCATATAAGTCATTCTCCTTGGCATACTTCCTTGTGCTTATCAAAGCACTAGAAATGGGACTTCCGGTATGTACTCCTCCACTTCATCATCTTCAATAGTGTCTTTGCCCTTCCTTGAAGTGTCTCCCTTGGGGTCCTTGCTTGTGGATGCCCCTTTTTCATTCTTCGATATCTCTTCATGACCAACCACCAATTCTCCTTGGTCTTCAATCTCCAAGGTTTCCATCTCAAGATTCTTCATCTTTTCCTTTCCTTTCCAAGGGGGTTTACTTCCAACTCTTTGCCTCCCCTCAAGGTCATGGCACTAGCATTTTCCCTAGGTGGGGGAATGGTTTGAGATGGGAATCTTGTGGAGCTTGAGGCTTGGGATTTTGACAAATTTGAGGCCATTTGGGATAGTTGGGTTTCCAAGTTGCTCACCCTAAGGTTGTTAGCCTCCCTATCCTTCCTTGCTTCCTCTCTATCCCTCCTTGCCTCCTCCCTATCTTTCTCTTGATTGGCAAGGAGTGTTTGCAAGATGTCACTCAAGTTCCCTTGAGAAGAAGAATTCCCTTGAATGGGACCTTGGTTTGGTTGTCTTTGGGATTGAGAATTACTTGGAAAATTTGAGTTGTTGGGTCTTGGGTTGTTGAAATTTCTTTGGGGATTTTGGTTGAAATTAGATTTTCGGTTTTGGGTTGGATTTTGGGCTCTCAAGTGATTGAATTGACCATTTTCAAAGCTCTTTGACTTGTCACCTCCCCACCCCAAAAGCTCACGATTTCCCACTTGGTTATACATTCCTCCACCACTTGGATTTCTAGAATTGTAATTCCCATACCTCATAGCATTGACGCTCTCCATAGTGGCTCCTTGCTCAATCATGATGTAACATGTATTTGTAGCATGGTCACCTCCACAATATGAACATTCAAGTGATTCGGGGTGTTGAGAAAATGAGCTACTTTTGTTGACAACCAAGTTGGACACCATGCTTTTAAGCTCACCCATCTCTTGCATGATTTTGTGATTTTGAGAGGCATAAGGATCTTCCATGGAAGATACATTTCTAGAGCTTCCTCCCCTTTCATTCTTCCTCCCGTAGCTTCTTGTGTTCATTTCCAACTTCTCAATAATGTTGTTGGCCTCGGCCACATTAAGTGTATCAATTCCACCTCCGGTGGCGGCAATGATCACCCGTTGGTCGTTTTGGCACAACCCTTCATTGAAGGCCGTCAATAAATCGTCCCGCGACATCCCATGATATGGGCATCTAGCTACAAGGCTTTTGAAACGCTCCCAATAGTCATAAAGGGTTTCCCCCATGTCTTGCTCAATGGTAGTGATGAGCTTCTTTGAGTGATTATGCCTTGAATCCGGGTAATATTTCTCAAGAAACTTCTTCTTCAAATCCACCCAAGTGGTGACGGAATGGGCCGGAAGACAAAATAACTATTCCTTAGCGGCATCTTGTAGAGAGAACGGAAATGCCCTAAGCTTAAATTGGTCTTCGGTCATTCCTTGGGGAATGGCCCCTTGGCAAATCATGTGGAATTCGGCCAAGTGCCTATTGGGGTCATTTCCTACCATTCCGTGGAATCTAGGCAAGTTATGGACAAAGAACCCCTTGAGCTCGAAATTTACATCCCCCATGGGAGGGTATGCGACACATAGCGGTTGCTCCTCATAGTTTCTTGCCCGGATCTCACCAATCGTTCTATTATCATCCATATTGGGAGGGTAGAGGATGTTCAACGGGAATGGTATCCTAGGAGGTGACTCAAACACTTGCTCTTGTTGTTCTTGAAAAATATTGTTCTCCAACTCCTCTTCACTAGGCTCCCTCCAAAAGGGTCTCCTATAGAGGGGATTCGAAAACAACCAATTGGATATGCTACTCGAGGATGGATCAATGTCTTGGTCACCAAGTCCCTTTTGTGACCTAGGCATAAACTTTTAAAAACAACTCAACCACACAATTAGTAACTTCAACACCAAGTAACCTACAAACAATACAAAAAGAAATATTTGAAAAACAATCTAAACAAAGTATGACACTAACAAGAGTTTCAATTTGATTTTTAGCTATATTGCCTTCCCCGGCAACGGCGCCAAATTTGACGGGCTAAAATACGGTGTCGTTAATTCCGCATATTAGCTAGACCAAATAGAAATTTATAAAACCTTACCTAGACTCAAACCAACCTAAATAAAAGGGTAGTAAGAGTAAGAAAAGGATCGAACCCAAGGGAAAGCGGTATTAGCTAAAAATAATCTAATCTAGACTCTTGCAAAATATCAATTAACAAAACTAATGACTCTAATCACAAATTAAGGCACTAATTACTAATTAAGACACTAATTAAAACAAAGACTTAAATTAATTACAAACTATGATATTCACAATGGTGAAACATGTAGGAAAACATAATTGGGGGGATTTGGGTAAAAAGATGAGTTAACATGAAATATGAAATTCTAGTTTAGGCACTAGCACAAACACCTTCAATGCAAGTAATCAAATATGTGAGAAAATACTTAGTGTAATTATCCCAAGTAACACAACAATTAGCAAAGATGACTCCTTTTTTCCTCTCCTCTTATTTATCTAATACTACCTCCTAAGAAATAGTCAATATGAATTAAACCACCCAAAATTGACCCTTTAAAACTAAATCAACACTTATTAAAACATAAGCATAAACAAAGGAGTAAGCTTTAAGCATTTAACCAAAAGATTAAGCTAGAATTATGCAATTCAACATTAAACCATGTAAAAATCACACAACATACAATTTATTTCTCAAAAGACTCAAACTTTTAAACCAAAGATGAAGCCTTTCAAGTCTACTTCACACATTCAAGCTTAGGGTGACAATTCCTACCAAGAACAAGCATTTATCAAGTAAACAAAATGTCAAGCTAGTCAAACCAAACATTCATTCACTCAACATAAAAGATTAACATAAACAAATTGCATTAAATAAAGAAGAAGAGGATTATAGAGTCATACAATGCTAAAGGTGTGAACTTGTTCAAATTACACCAAGTAATGAAAGGATTAGCTACCCATAGTCTTCATATTACAACCCATTTCTAAAATAAAACCAATTACAAGAGCCAAAGTTGAAGAACAAAGTAGAGAATTTCTAAGGAAAAATATGATGTTCAATGTTGTATGCTTGGCTGCCCTCTCTCTCTTCAGTTTTCTTCTTATATACCCTTGGTCCGCAAACCTAGGGGCCTTGAAAGGTGGGCTTCCAAAAGACAAGACGGTAAAATGAAGAAACTCCGTGCTGAGAAAGGACGCAGGCTGCGTCCTACGACGCAGGCTGCGTCCTACGACGCAGGCTGCGTCGTGATGACGCAGGCTGCGTCGTGATGACGCAGGCTGCGTCGTGTACTGCCCAATTTTCCCTTGCTTTTCCTTCTTGACTTTCGTTGACCCATGGACTTTTGGCCCCGCCTTGACTTCCATTGACCCATTGGGTTTGGTCTTCATGCCTTGGTGATTCATTGCTAGCCCACTCCAATTTTCGGGTTTTTGGGTCTCGGGTTTCGGGTTTGACTTTCATTGACTTTTGGGTTTGACTCTCAAAATTGACTTAAAATACTAAATACCAACATTATTACAAAAACTAAAATTAACATAAAACAAAGCTAATGACCCGTAAAAAGTAAAACGAAAGACTCTAAAAAATACTACTAGACACGACATAATTTGGTGTTGTCAATAACTCTACTTCTACACCTAGTACTTGCAACACTCTTGTATCGTCTTTTCTGTGTCTCGAGCTCTTATCCATTATCAGCATCTTATCTTCCACTCTTGGTACAGGCATGTCTTCTGCGTGGTCACTCATACATTCAGCCTACAACATTATAAAAAAACCACTGAAAATTTCATAAACAAATTATTCAAATTATTCAAATTGAAGTGAATTACGATTTACTAATTTTCATGCACCTAGTAGTCAGTTTCATGCATCTAACAATTTTCATGCACCTGGTGCTCATTTTAATGCATCTAGAGCCCGTAATTTTCATGCACCTAGTAACTGTTTTCATGCATGTTGCAAAAATCGTGCACCTAGTGCTCGTTTTCACGCATTTAGAGTAATTTCAGTGTACAAATTGAATTTATGTACATTAAGTACATATTTTTTTTAATATAATCAATAAATTTTGTTCAGTTACTGCAAGTATTTTGCTTGAATAAACTAAACTAATGGTAAATGATCCAACAAAACTTTCGAAACAAGATTTGGTGGAGATTTAGTGAGGGTTCTTACGGTTCTCATTATGTTAGTGGTTCTCACCGGATCCTGACCCTATATAGAATTTTATATATATATATATATATATATATATATATATATATATATATATATATAGTAATGAGATCAAATGAGTCCACCCCAAAACCTTGAGTCCATGAGTCCTCTTAGAGGCCCTTGGATCTTGGAGATCAATTGTTGAGATGAAAACACAAAAATGGTCATTAAATATGTGTTTAACCCACTTTCTCTCACATCCTCACTAATTAAACCACTAAATCATTAATACCTACTTCCCTCTAACTCACTACTCTCACAATTCATTCACTCCTCCTTCCCTCTAAAATTCACTCCTCTTTCTCTCTAAAATCTCTTCCCTTATTCTCTTTCTCTCTTCCTCTTAAATTCTCTTCACAGTCGACAACTACCACCACCGGCCACCACCTCCCACCGTCAACCACCAAAAAAACCCAAAAAAAAAAATTAAAAAAAACAAACAAAAAAACTAGATCTACTAAAAAAAATACTAGATCTACAAAAAAAAACTCCCTTAACCACCAATAACAACCACCATTGTCCCCACGACACCACTACCACCACCACTCATTGTCCCCACCAAAAAAACAACCACCGCCGCACTGCTCGTCTCCCACCGCTGCTATCCTCTCCCACCACCACTATCCTCCTCCTCTGTCGTCATCCCGCCGCCCTCCTCCTCTCTCACCGTCGTTCTCCTCCTTTACCGCCTTCCATCTACCACTCCCTCCCTCCACGCTCTACCACCACGACATACCACCACCCTCCTCTGCCTCCTCCAGTCTTCTTTCCTGCCGCCTGTCAACCGCCCCCCTACCTCCTCCTCTCTGCCGACAGCCCCGGACACACCACCACCCAACCACATGAACAAAAAAAAACTAGATCTAAAGAAAAACTAGATCTACGCCTCCTCGCCGCCTTCTCTGCCACCTCCTCCTCGGCGCCTCCTCTGCTGCCGAATTTCTTTTTTTCTTTTTGTTTGGTGTGTCATGGTGTTTTGTGGGTGTCGTGGTGGGGGGACATGGGTTTGTTGGTGGGTAATGGTGGTTATGTGGGGGGCTGGGTGGTGAGTGTTGGGTGTGTGAGGTGGGTGTTGGGTATTATTTTTTCAGATTTAGTCTTCCTTTTCTTTTCTTCTTTTTCCTCTTCTTTTAGATCTACTAAAAATTGTTATTAATTTAAAAAATCAATAAGTTATCTACTTTTTTTCTTATTAGTTTATTTTAAACTTAGATCTACTAAATAAGAAGTGGATTTTTGAAAAAAACAATCGTACTAGAGTCGTTATTTTAATGACAAAAATAGTTATGTTTGTTATTTTTGTTTTATTTGGTGTTATTGTTGAGGCGATGGAGATTGTTGGTGAACGAAGTTACACTCTTAAAAAACGAAAGTTACACCCTTAAAAAACGAAAGTTACACCCTTAAAAAATAAAAGTTACACCCTTAAAAAACGAAAGTTACACTGTCAATGGACTAAAGTTACACTTTCAATAGACTAAATTTACACTATTAATACCTAAAGTTACAATTGCAAAAGGGTAAAGTTACCCTTAAAAAAGATTAAAATGTCATAAAATTGTCTAACAATTACAAAAAATCAAAAAATAATAAAGTTACACTATATTTGGATTAAAGTTATGCTTGTAAAACGTTAAAGTTACATACTAAAAATACGTAAAATGTTAAAAACTTGTCTTAAAATCAATTTTTAGTATAAGGTTACAGTATTTTGGATTAAAGTTACACTTGTAAAAGGCTAAAGTTACACTCTGAAAATACGTAAACTGTCAAAAAATTGTCATAAAATCAATTTTTAGTATGAAATTACATTATTTTAGATTAAAGTTACAGTCGTAAAAGGTTAAAGTTACACTCTTAAAATACGTAAAATGTAAAAAACATGTCTTAAAATCACTTTTTAGTATAGAGTTACATTATTTGGGATTAAAGTTACACTTGTAAAGTACTAAAGTTACACTCTAGAAATACGTAAAATGTTAAAAATTTGTCTTAAAATCACTTTTTAGTATAAAGTTAGACTATTTTGGATTAAAGTTACACTTGTATAAAGCTAAAGTTATACTCTAAAAATACGTAAAATGTCAAAAGTTTGTCATAAAATCACTTCTTAGTATAAAGTTGTACTATTTAAGATTAAAGTTACACTTGTAAAAGGCTAAAGTTACACTCTAAAAATACGTAAAATGTCAAAAACTTGGCGTAAAATCGCTTTTTAGTATAAAGTTACACTTTTTTTTAATTAAAGTTACACTCGTAAAAGATAAAAGTTACACTTGTAAAACTGTACAATCGTAGAAAAACAAAATTTATACTTGAAAACAAAGTCTCACCCTTAAAATGCTAAAATGTCATCAACTTTAAGCTAGAGAGAGAAAGTCAATTAATTAGTGGATAAAGAATGGATTAGTGTATTAGTTACTTTTTGCTTCTAATCTCAACCATCCATATCTAAAGATCTAAAGGCTCTTAGGAGGACTTAGGGACTCAAAAGATATGAGGGACTCATTTGAACCTTTCTCTCTCTCTCTCTCTCTCTATATATATATATATATATATATATATAGAGGTGGGATCCGGTGAGTCCACCTATATTTTTGAGTCCATGAGTCCAGATAACTGTCGTCGATCTAAAAATAATAGAGGGCTGAGATGATGACACATAGGCGCCTAATCAAAGCTAACAAAACTAGCTTATTTCCAACGCTTCTTTCTTTCTCTCTTGAAATTTGTACTGAACCATCAACAATAAAAAATCTCACTAAAAGCTTGCCAAAAACTCAGTAAAATCGTAATATTTGAACTCGATTTCAATTACTTTACAACAACATTGTATAATCAGAGTTGATTTCTCTCCAAAATCCTTGTGGTAAGTTATTTTGTTGTTTTAATTTATTTTTTATGCAATTTTAGTTGAATTTCTGGATTATTACAATTATTATGAATGTTAATATTGTTAGAAAAGATTTTTTTATGGTGAATTAGAACAATTTAAACAATATAGAGTGATTGAACATATTGTGGATTGATTTTTGGTATATTCATCTTCTTACTTTTAATTTTTATAGATTTTACTCATACATGATTTCAAGCAGTTGTTGGTAATTAAATCGACATATTCTTCAATTCATATCATCTATTGTGGTGGTAGTTGTTTATTAGATATTTTTTTTACTTTAATCAATAAAATTAGGGTTTAATATTGTGTATTTGTGAAAATTAGGGTTCCATATTATAGAATTCAACTTGTTTGACAAATTAGTTGAGAAATTGATTGTAGGTGTTCAGTTAATGACTAATGACTAATGACAATATACTTGTTGGTTATGATACTGAAAGTTGATAGAAATAAACAATCTTTGAAAAATGTGATATTGTTTTTCAATAATTCTGATACTTTTGTTTGCATTATGTGATATTGAATACGAATATTACTTGTACTTGAGAAAATTAGGGTTTAACATAGTATAATTGTGAAAAACAGGGTTTCAAAATATAAAATTGAATTTGTTTAACAATGTAGTTGAGAAATTGATACTTAATGTTCACTTAAATAAGTAATGTCGATATACAGTTTAATATGATAATGAAAAAAACTTGTGATATATTTGTTTGTGTACTGTGATATTGAATGTGAAGATTAGTGCTACTTAATCATCATAATTTTGACAGATTAACTAGTATTTTGTAGAAGGAGAAAGAAAACAAGGGCTGCCGTCGTTTGATATTGGGACTGAGGTGTTGAAATTCAGTACAAAGAATTGAACAAGAAATATGG
This sequence comes from Heliosperma pusillum, assembly GCA_022085475.1. Taxonomy (NCBI): domain Eukaryota; kingdom Viridiplantae; phylum Streptophyta; class Magnoliopsida; order Caryophyllales; family Caryophyllaceae; genus Heliosperma; species Heliosperma pusillum. Next base: position 21,231 of record JAIUZE010072747.1, read on the forward strand.
AGGATGACTGGACAAAGATCTTTTGAGTGACGACGATTTGGCTTGCGATGATAAAGAAAAAGATGAGGAATTTAATGATATTACTAACTTGAATAACCACGATGGTAGCGAAGATGGGCAGGGGAATGATGAGTGACTTTTATTGAATATGCAGTGATTGATGTAATTTTGGAAGGATATTTATCGAATGTAGTTGTGATTAACTAATTATATTGCTAGTGGTATTTTGTGATATTGTGTAGGAGCAGCAATGATATTTTATCTCGTTTGTAGTGATATTGTATCTGAATAGCAAAAAGTTGGAGGGGTATAAGTTTCCTTTCCAATGTGACATTTTTTCGACTGAAGTGTGATATTGTTTACCAAATATGTGATATTGTTAAACAAGTAGTGTGTTATTGTTTACCAAGTCAATTGATATTGTTTCATGAAAGGTGATATTGTTTCTAATTAGGTGTGATATTGTTTAATACAACTTGTGATATTGTTAAACAATCGTGTAATATTGTTTACCAAACAAATGAAATGCGTTAGAAAGCATATATTGTTTATTTAATAACATAAAAAAATTGCAAATTCTGATACAACTATAATATTGTTACTATGATAGTTCTATGAGAACTTAAAAATGGAAAAAGAATATATACAAAGTTACAACCGCATTGTAACACCCGGAAATGTACCCTATTTTTCTAGTAGAAATATTTTACGAAATCTTTTCAGCAAATTTAAGTTTTAATTTAGAATTTAAAGTTTCGAGTCGAATTTAGAATTTCCGAGTTCGTATTTGGAATTTCCGCGAGATTCCATGAGAATCCCGTTTTAAGTCGTCTTTGACTTTTCTTGACTTTTGAGTCGTCTTTGACTTTCTTGACTTTTGAGCCGCCTTTGACTTTCGTTGACTTTTCCGAATCACCCTACATATACTCCCTCAAACACTAAACCTAATTCATTTCCTCACAATTCATTTCCTTCTTCTTCCTCACCATAAACACCAAAAACCTTGCCTCCATTTTGATCCGTCTTAGATTCGTCGCTACTTCTTCGTTATTCGCTCAAATTCGCGTAAGTTCGTCTTATTCTTCTCCTCTTAGCTTCCTCTATCCGTATTGGTAATAAAATTACCGTCTTTCTCGCTTTTTAAATTATCCGTCTTTCTCAAGGTGAATGATATTCATCTTTTATTATCTAATTGTATGTAGGTGGAGACTAGGAAGGTTTAGAAACCGTTTAAAGACGCGAAAAGGTAACGGTTAAGGGTTACTCGATATCATTTACGTGTTTTATGTGTTTTCTAGGCTAGTAATCGTATTTAGATTATGGTTAGTATGCTTAGGACTTGTGTTGTTGTTGATGGATGTTGTTAGTTGTTAATTGATATGAGAATTGATGATTTGTGATGATAAATGAGGATTTTGTTGTTGATAACATGTTAGAAATTGATCGTCCTTGAATCCCGTGAAGGACGCAGGCTGCGTTGGGGGACGCAGGCTGCGTCATTCTCGGCCAACAGAATTTTTCCTGCACTGACCCCTTTTTGTAAAATGATCATATATCCTTCGTTACTTACTTGTTTTGGGCGTGTGATATCTCGTTGGAACCGTAAGAGGTTAAGCTATCACCTCGACTTGGAATTTATGCATTTCCATATCTAGAACTCTAGTTATGACCGTTTGAAGTGGACCCTTGTTTTCGTTGGTTTCCAAACAACGTTGTTTTGGAGAGGTATCTATGTTTTTATTCATTATGCTTCATAAACTTGTTCTAATGCTTATGTATCATTTATTGACTTATGTTTATCATATTTAAACTTATATGATTCCCTATTCTCATGTTTTGTGACGGTTTTTGGTATGTTCCCACTTTGAGTCGGTTTTTACAAATGATACGGTTTGAGCACTATTTTGTCTTGTGCTTTGTACTCTCATTCCCTTGGCTACCTCCACGTTCGTAAGGCTGGAATGTCGGAACGAGGAGGTATCCTACTGCTTAATTGCATGTGTTAGTGGGCATACGACGACGTTGTTGGGAGTTGAACGCTATGCGTTGATCGACCCGGCCGTCAAATGTTGTGTACTTGCGAGGTGGTGTTATTTGCATGTAGCGTACCGCTTGTTATGAGGCTTGTGCTCTTTTCCGCCTCTTTCGTGAATTGATCTACCGAATTTGGGGTACTCGGCGTCTATGATTGACCGAGTCTTGGATGCGAAATGTTATCGCATGTCGAATCGGAAAATGTGATTCCGAGAATCTGGCCAGGTTTAGATTAGGAGCCATTTAATTATCGTTCCTACCAGGAGGAAATTAGTCTACATACGCGAAATGCTTTATCGTGTATGAGTTCCGGGAAATGCTTTATCCCTTGGATGCCTTTTAATCATACTTGCCATGTACACGATGCTAGTGCGTTTCATTTACCGTGAGAGTTGTCGTCTTGTGTCGTTCTTGAATGCGTGATTTCATGATATTGTTCATGGTCATTGCATGATTGACACCGTCCATGTCTTGGTTCGTGAATGGCATGATAATATTTGCGTATTTATTAGTGATCATCGCATGACTTGACGTGGTTTGTCCTGTCGAGTCTCAATCTTATCAATCTTATCCGCTACCGGTGAGATGCAAGCCCTAGTGAGCGTATTCGGTTGCCTAAGAGTGTCTTCCCCGAGTCTTTGAATAACATGATGGTTTCGGATTTGATTCCCACATGATCTTATCATTATCTATAGAATTGCCTATCTATTCTTATCGCAACTCACATGTATGTATATATATGCATGCTTTACTTTTGTAGTTCCTTATATGTACGTTTAATGTGATATGGCTGGGAGAACCCGGAGTTACTCCCCACTGACTGTGGCGTTCATGTTTTTCATGAATGAACAGGTTGCTTGGTCTGGATGTCTTTTTGCTTGACTATTTTGGGTTCGGGTGTGAGCTAGCGGGCGTTGTCCCC
>JAIUZE010072749.1:0-19078 GCA_022085475.1 Heliosperma pusillum
GTGATACAAGCGAATGAAATATCATATATCCATATTATAAGTCACTACGTAAAATTATACGATAAACGAATCATGCGAACTATTATAATTTACGAGTTTTAGAAATTATATGAAAAACATACAGCCGTGTTCCAGGCCGGTCAGGAGGGAGGCGGCCGGTACCCCGGCTCGGAGCACAGGCAAAAACCAAAAATCATCAAAACAGAGGAATGTGTTCCAGGTCAGCATAGTGACCGGCAGCCGGTACACCGGCCAGGAGCACCTATATACAAAAATTCCAAAAATCTCAAAGTTGTTACTGATGTGTTCCCATCCGGTGGGCAGACCGGCGGCCGGTCGACCGGCTGGGAGCACCCCTTCACCCGTGAGCCTTCATTTCTTATCCAATTCATTTCAATTCTCAAATATACTTATAATAATTATCAACAATCAATATACATCATCAACATTCATCATATAACAACATTCATTAATCATAACATGATTCCTAAGCTTCTAATCGTATTCTAAATACGATTTCTAGCATATAAAACATGTTAAAACACGTAAATGATATCGAGTAACCCTTCACCGTTACTTTTTCGCGTCTTTAAACGGTTTCTAAACCTTCCTAGTCTCCACCTACATACAATTAGATAATAAAAGATGAATATCATTCAACTTGAGAAAGACGGATAATTTAAAAAGCGAGAAAGACGGTAATTTTATTACCAATACGGATAGAGGAAGCTAAGAGGGGAAGAATAAGACGAACTTACATGAATTTCGCCAAGAAACGAGTGCGGTATGATGAATCTAAGAATGGATCAAAGAGGGAGGCAAGGGTTTTGATCTTTTCTTAAGGAAGAAGTAAGCTTGAAAGTGTTTGTGTGAAAGAAATAGGTTAAGTGGTAGAATGAGATAAGTAGGGGAAAAAGTCAACAAAAGTCAAAGACGGCTCAAGACGGGATTCTCATGGAATCTCGCGGAAATTCCAAATACGAACTCGGAAATTCTAAATTCGACTCGGAACATAAAATTCTAAATTAAAACTTAAATTTGCTGAAAAGTATCCGTAAAATATTTTCACTAGAAAAATACGGTACATTTCCGGGTGTTACAATATTTGTTCTGACACATGCTCCCGTAGTCATTACCTTTCAAAAGGTTACTACAACTATCAAAAAATGGAGTGAACGAGTAGGTCGTCTAAAGGCTGACATCGCCATTTTGAAGGCACAAAACCCGCTGCTATCCTTCTGATGACACCACACCGAAAGGACATTGCTCCCTTATCAAAAGAGAAAGTGAAATATACGGTGTTTGGGCTCGCGATGATGAAGATGTTTGCATCAACCAGGGTGTTGTAATGTCTTTTGAGTACCCAACACCTGTCAAATCAAACTCAGCTGAACCAGATATTAACCACTTGACATGGTCAGGACGTCTCTATCAGAATCTTAACTTTAGACAAATTAGCAACCGAACCCCTCAAGAAAAAGTTGTTCATGTATTATAGAGTCAAGGAGAGCTAACTGGGGATTTGAAAGTAAAGCAATGGCAAAATATCAAAGTTTATATCTCGGTTTAGTAATTGGTGTCTAATTCATTTTCACACTGACAATCCCTTCTTCAAGCCTTGTCAAAGCTGAATATGTCATCCGATTCTACTACAGAATATGTGGTCAATTTCATCCTCTAGATGCCACCTTTGAGGTCACTCACAGTACATCATGGTCACATGGCTCAAGAAGAGTATGCCAATTACTTTATCTAACAGTGGTTTCGCAGTTAATTTCATACCACTTAAAACGACACACAGGCTAGGAATGACTTAATAAGACTAAACCCCAACTGACCAAAGAGTTCGCGCATATATGATGGTACACGACACAAAGTAGTAGGACTAACTACTTTAACAATCGACATAGGACCAATTGAAAGGAAAGTCAACTTTCAAACAGTGGATATCAAAGCATCTTTCAACACCCTTATAGGTAGACCATGGATTCATGCCTCCAAAGCTTAAATGGCGAGTCTGTTACCATCACCTATTTTCTTACCAAGGCTGTGATAGAGAGAATGTCAAGTAATTCGATCATTGTTGAACCTGTTTATGAGGATTTCATTTTGTTTTCTAAACTTAAAAACATGCATTGACTTTGTTTATCTCCCAGTGTCAAATAATCCGGTCGTTGTCGAACTTGTTTCTTGGGATTTCATTTGGTCGTCTAAACTTTAAAACATGCATTGTATTTGATTATCTTCAAAGTAGCTCGGCGACAGTTTATCAACTTAAAAAGCTCTACAAATTCCATAATTCAAGTGAATTTTAATGTTTACATTTGTTATATCACAGGGTTCACAATACATGAAAACAATATTTATTTAATTACAATGACCATCTCAAATTTCAAAAGGCTCGACAATTTGTAACTTGTAATTGTAATAATATCCGCACGGTTTTTTTTGACTTGGAACGAAAAGGCTGGTTTGGGTATTTGCTCTTACAAAGTACAAATTACAATTTTACTTCCCTTTTCTCTTTGTTGTTCACCAATTCATAGCGAGTCGACTACGAGTTCACCACATGTCCATAACTTTATTTGATAAATGGTAATTATAGTGAAGGACCGGTTCGGTCTCAAGTCCACACAACTTCATCGTTTTGGTCTCGGTCCCATGCAGAGTCTCATACTCTCATCCCCCTATAACTAAAAGAATAAGTTACTAAGAGAACTTTTCCGCTCCAATTTCGCAACTAATTTTGGGCCTTTATTAGTTAATCATTCTATAAAAATATTTTGTACAAATTAGGCACATAAGTGGTTATACCACCAATATATTCCTTCAATAATGATATGTGTGCTTCATAAGAAATCCCCATTTGCTACTAAGAGAATAAAAACTCTTTTTATTTTCCCGCTTAAAAAAATCTCTTCTCTCTTGGGCTTTTTTTATATATATTTTTTTTTTTGATAAGGTAAGGAAACTAGATTGATCCTCTAAGTGAGGACCAACCTATCTCATCCTTTCGAATGAGTAAGGTAAGTTGAAGCCACCAGCTTTCAAACCACCTCGAAAGAGTTGGATACGAATGTCCAATAGAAGCCATAAAGTCAACAACTTTGTTGGCCTTACGAAAGCAATGTTTAATGATCACTTCATCGAAAGAATGAAGATCTAATTGCACATCCTTGATAATACTAGAAATTTCCCAAGAAATTTGCCAATTATTACGAATTGAATTAATGACACATAAATTATCACCTTCAACAATTAACTTTAAGATTCCTAAGTGTTCAGCGGCTAATATACCTTCTTTTAGCGCGAGGGCTTCTGCAACAAGAATACTATTCGATCCGCAACTTTTTGCTCCTAGCAAAACGATTTTACCAGTATGATCTCTTATACAATATCTTAGAGAAGATTTATTCCCATCTATTTTCGATCCGTCGAAATTTAGTTTTAGGAAACCATTTTTAGGTTTCTCCCACCAAATTTCTTGCTTACTTACAATGTTTCTTGCTGATTCGTCTTTATCAGGATTGTTGAGATCTTTATGTCTAGTTTCATTCCAAACCTTAATGTTATTACTATATAATAGATTAAGCCTGCTAATATTGATATGAAAATTATTAAAAATAATGTCATTTCTGTAGAACCAAGCATTCCACCACATAAATACAATTTTAATGAAATCATCTTTTGGAATTAATTTTCTAAGAAAATTAAGTTTCATTATAAAACTTTGACTAGATATATTATCATATACTGCCAAGAAATTGTTAAAGCTAATGATGTTATAGTCTTGAATAACCGATATAATCAATGGACAATTGAAAAAGAAATGATCTTTGTCTTCGATAGGGTGATTGCACAAGACACAATGAGGTGGAACAGCTATATGATTTCTTAACAACCTACTTTTAGTAGGAAGGCCATCAACACAACTTTTCCAAAGAAAAATTCACATTTGTCAAGATTTTGATTAAACATACCTTGTGCTAACCAAGTCGCTGTTTTTGTAGAGAAGTTTCCATCAACAGATAACCCCCAAAAGAGGGTATCTGAAATATTATTATGTGGCAATGGGATATTAATTATCTGATTAACAATATCATTATTCACCATATCAGATAATTTACTAATATCCCATTGTTTATCAGGGGTTATGAAATCTATAACCAAAAGACTAAGATCAAGATTATTATGTGCATCAAAGTTTATACTAAGAGGATAGGGAATGACCCAATTATCAATCCAGAAATTGATATTGTTACCATTACCCACTTGCCATCTTAACCCCTTTCTAAATAAATCCCGAATACTCATGAGTTTACGCCATTGCCAAGAGCAAACTGAATTAGGCTTATGATAAAAAAGAGTGCAATTTCTCAAGTATTTCTTAGTAATCACTTTCACCCAAATATTTTTTTTTTCCATAATAATTTTCCATAAAAGTTTCATTTGGAGAGCTTTATTAGCTGCTTCAGACGATTTAATTCCTGATAAGGGTAAAGTCGCGTCTCCTTAATCAAAGTAAACTTAAATCACTACTAACTAATAGTCAGCGGTAAGCAAGCTATCGAATCCACAGGGAGGCGGTAGTAATCTAATCTGTTAAACTAGGTTTGTCTCTAAAGTAACAATTTCGGGGTTTGAGATTGGTTTCTAAACTAATAACAATCAACAATAACAATAAATAATAGCAATAACAATAACTACTAATAATAATAACAACTAATAATAAGCAATAACTAACTATAAGCAATAACAAACTAATAAGGTTGAAAACAATGAGATTAAAAGTCTAGGGTCTCAGGTTCACTAGGATTATTGTTCAGGGATAGGGGTGTAATCAACTATCATGCAATAAAGTTATCTAAGGTCACAAGATTGGTCGAATCAATTATTGCCTTTAGAACTACAATTTAACATGCGATCGCTATCATTAAACGAGTTCTATTCAATTATCGAAGCCTATCCTAGTCTTAACCCGGTCGGTGTCAATCCTAATTCGCGAGACTAGTTAATTAATCCTGGCCAGTAATCAAACAACTAGAATTAAAACGATAATCAAACGATAACCATGCAATTGCAATTCAATTAATTAATCTACCCCTTCTAACAATCCTAGATCCCCTTTCAACCCTAGAAAGGAATTTAGCTACTCATAACCATATAAACAACAACAATATTAATTAAATTAAACATGATTAACAACAATGAAAGGATGAACAAAGAATAATTAAAGAACTAGAAGGTAATTAAATTGAATAACGAAGAAAGATTGAAGAATACCGATTACAAGTCGAACTAAAGACAATCGTCTTTGATGAATAAAATCCGGAGGCAAAGTAAACTAATTTAGGTTTTCTAATTTAAAGCAATAAAGCATTGAAAAGCATATCTAATTAAGAAAGACGAGCTTTCTTTTTATATTACAAAAGATCTAACTAATTAGGTTAAAATTAAGGAAAACACGAAAATCCGCCGAAATATTGACTTGCTCGATCGAGCAAGAGGCTCTGCTCGATCGAGCAAGACCTGACCACGACTCGGTCGAGCAATGTTGTTCTGCTCGATCGAGCAGACCTTCATTTAGCTCGTTTTCTTCACTTTCCTTCATTTATTCTATTTTCTTCCTTGATTTCCGTGTCTAGCTTCTACGATCCAACTCCGCCATGCTCCATATCTACTCAAAAAGCTCCAAATGCATCCAATCTGCATTAAAACATAACAAAAGCGGCAGAATCGATATTCTAGCTAAAATAGCATAGAAATAAGCAAGGAAAGACGGTAAATCGAGTTAAATGCGTCTAAGGGAGGCATAAAATATGTATATAAATAAAGATCATCAAACTCCCCCAAACCAATCATTTGCTTGTCCCTAAGCAAAGCACTCGACACATACAAAGACAAACATACAAATGGTGAATGAAAAACTCAAAGCTAATGTTAATGCACATACAAATCCCAAGCTATCCATATCTATAACAAAGTAATGACCAAGTTGTACCAATAAAACAAATTCAAAGGCACGGGAAAGTAGAAAACGCAACTCATATTCCAAGATTTTACATGATACCGTAGTATAGACAAAAACCAAATACCTTTCAATCTTGCAAGGCTCAATTTGTCGGATTCTCTCGGATTCACTCAAGCACTCATAAGTTTTATGTAAAGGTGAGATTTGTGAAGATAGAAAGAAATAGAAACACTCACTCAACTTATGAAACATGCATGCATTCTAATGTGATAGTAATTTCCCCAACTAATACGCATTCGCTATAAAGTACATGAATCAGGACAGAAAGGGAGGCTAATGGGTGAAGGTATAGAAATGGATTGTGCCAAGGCACGTATGGAAATGTGGGGCTAAGACCGGTAGTCGCAGCGACACGTACCAAAACAAATCTACAAGACTAGCACAAACCAACACCAACTAGAGAAATCATCTTAAACTTTTGACAACGCAAGAGAGAGATCGAAATTGCTCTCTAAATATGCATTACACCCTAGTATAATCCCTTTCATTTTCCCTTAAATAATTCAATGAAGCAACAAATTTTTCTTTCTTTTTCTTTTCTTTTCTTTTCTTTTTTCATTTTTTCATTTTCTTTTTTTTTTCAAATCTTTTTTTTTTCTCTTTTCTTCATAACTTTTTTTCAACAAAGGGAATAAATGACAAAATTGCCAACATACTTGCTACACCCATTTGATATTCTTTTTCAGAAATCCCGACCCAACCATAGTAGACAAGTAGATAAGAAAAACATGCAACTGCGACTGTCCCGATAAGGTAGGCAAGTTCTAGGAATGTAGCTATTAGATAGGTTATGAAACAGGCTACAAATGTTCAAAATGGCTAAATATAAAGAACTCAACAATAAGGGTATAAAATCAAGTCTTTTTGGCTATGTGAGGCTTATTTGAACAAAAAGAACCACCTTTCATCATGCACTTATCAAACGAACGCGTATAGTATCAAGAAACGAATGTCACACTTATGCAATTTGATGTTACACATTCCACAAGGAGTACCACACTCAAGCCTAAAAACAATGAGACCACTTTATTAATGTTCCTGGCCTAGGAAGCTCTATAGACCTCATAATTTTAAGTGGTTTACCAACAAAAATTACCAAATCTAATTAGCATAAGGTATGTCAAAAACGGTCAAGACTTGTACTATGAGCTTTGTTTTCAAAAAGTAATAAGTCGAAACAATGTACATGGACAACTTATTTGGGATTCAAATGCAGAAACAATGCAAATTATCATCATTGTAATTTAATTCACCAAGACTCGGCCTAATAAAATGAAAACATGTTTTTGGATTTTGTAAATTTTCCAATTTTTATGATTTTTTTCTTTTTAAATAAACTAAACACACAACATAAATAAAGACTCTCCCCCAAACCTAAATGTCACAGTGTTCTCATTGTGACGCTAACAGCACAACAATCACATATCAACCAACAACAGCAACCTAAAGGACACAACGAACAAAGGGAAAAAGGGAAAATGACTAAAAGAAATTACAATAAAAGAAAGTACAAGGATAGATAATACCAGCTGTATAGAAACATAGCTTCCCCCAAACCAACTACAAAATGAGGGTGTAGTGACAGCTGCCACTACTGCGCCTGATCACCATCATCATCATCATCACCGCCCCTCTGCGCAGCACCAGAAGAAGAAGCCCGAAACGGGTCACCAAACCCACCAATTGGAGCATCCGGTCGGATGGGAGTATACCAAGAACGACCCAGGCAACCATAATCGTGACTAAACTCCTGGGAAAACTGCTGAGGAGTCACCCCATAATTATCAAACACACCCGTCTCATCACCCGGACCTCGGTAGTAGCTCGGCGGAGTCCAACCAGCAGTGGCATTAAGATCAGTCCGCATAAGGTTCTCCCAAAGTCCCCTCATCACCAAATCATTGTTAATTCCTTGGTGAATCCTAATCTCCCTCTCCAAAGCTGGATCATAGGTGTAAGCAGGTGGAGGGTAAGGGTAAGGAGCTGGGGTGGGTGCAAAGTGTGGAGCCGGGGTGGTGGTAGTCTGAGCAGAAGTAGATGGGGTAATCCGCCGACGAGGTCGACGGTTCTCGGCCAAAGTAAAAACAAGCGCAGGTGGAACCACATAAGAACGAGGGGGAGGGGTAGGTCCAGTCTCAGGATCATGAGTGGGTAACCGCTCTGTAGAAGGTAAATGGTTATCCCTATCGGGAAGAGCTATCCACTGGGTCCCCCGTACTCGCCACTGAAATCTATCGTTTCCTAACGCATTTATCCAGCAAAGGGTGTGGCGCAAGTACTCCTCGTCCACTCTAGGGGCATGAAGCGAGGTCATGGGTGTGTATCTATGGTCTCCCCCAAACCCAGCAAGTCTCCTAGCCAACCTAGTGACCCAGGCACCACAATCTAAGGAATGCTGGGTAGCGGAAGTGATCCTCCAGAAAGCAAAGCACACCAAACCAACCGGATTGAAATAAAAATCATTCTCATGCATGGGGTTGAGGGTAGAAGCAAGTACCAAAACCTCATGAGAGTTAAGCTTACTAAGGTCCTTCCTAGCAAATAAAAGGAGGCTAAAGAAACGCAAAAACAACCTCAAACAAGGATGTTGTACATCATTAACCGCCATAGCGTTAACACGTGCCTCAGGAAGACCCGTAAATAAACGAAAATATTCAACGGCTTAAAAGCCAGAAGGAACAGCAATAAAAGCATCATCGTCACCGACAGAAAGACCCAAATGATTCGCCAATTCGGCATAAGTCAACACAAAATCCCGATTAAGCAACCTAAAAGACACACTTTCATTGGTCTCGTCCCAATCATAGGAACTGAAAAATTCTAGTGTCAAAGGTAGGTATGAAAGCTCATTAAGGGAATATAGCCCACTAAACCCGATTCGGCTAAACATAGCAAACATGGCACGACCAAAACCGAGCAAATCAAGAACTTTGGGGCACACACAGCGAGTAGGGTCCATAAGACGACCCATAAGCAAAGCAAAACGGTCATGCTGCTCTTGTGTGTTGAAAACGATCCAAGGGTAATCGGGGTTACTCGGAATCGCTTCTACTTCGGGTTGTCGAATAAGACGGGGTGCTCTACGACGCTTACTAGTTCCTTCTTGCCTAGACATAGCCAATTGAAGTAAATAAAACACAACAAACACAACTCTATGCTCAAAAGACGGATTAGCAAACCCTAACTTGAAAAAAAATCAAATTTGAGTCTAAAACGCAAGAAAGACGGAGCAATTAGCAATGCAAGAGTGATTAATTACTAAATAACAAAGCTAGGAAGCAACAACAATGAATTAGAAGCACAAAATTGAAGAAATAAGAAGCAAACCCTAGATTCACAATTTGGGCAAAATAAGGGAGCAAGAACACCAATTTCTTCACAAATTGAACTTAAAACAAGTAATAGAATGATTGTTGATGCTAGATTGATGATTAATTGATGATATGAATGAGTTTGCTTGAGGTATTTGAGAGAATAAGGGTGATGGAGAGAATAAGGAAGACGAAATAAGAAGAACCATGAAGGAAAAATTGGGGAAACCTGATTATTAAGGCTGCGGACCGGTCGGACCGCTGCGACTCAATCGAGCAGGTCAGCTCTGCTCGATCGAGCAACCTAAATTTTCCTGATTTTGAACTTTGCTCGAGTGGCTGGATATTGGTTGCATGCAAAACTCGATCGAGCAGATGATTTTGCTCGATCGAGCAACCTGTGATTTCAAGTCCTTCACTTGTTTTCTCTTCCTTTCTTCTTACTTTCCTTTCTTTTCTTTTCTTTCCGTTCCTCATTATTAAAGCGACTTCCAATTGTATTAGCTGCAAACACTTAATAGAATTGTTAGATCGCTCCCTTACCGCACTCAAGAAAGCACAACTATATTAACTATCCAAACTAAATCGAATTTAACTATAACATTAATAACTACGCTAATCGAAATAAAATTTACAAATGAAATACAAGTAAATGCCGGGTTGCCTCCCGGTTAGCGCTGGTTTATATCGGTCCCGCACGACCGTGTTACCACAAAGTCATGGGGATTTATCAAGAGTGAAAATGTCGACGACCTCTATCACTCCAATAAATGCTCCATCATAATAGATCTTCAAGCGTTGACCATTGACTTTGAAAATCTCACTCTTGTCGATTTGTAGTGAAACCGACCCAAACTTGTTTACCTCGGTAACTGTGAACGGTCCGGACCATCTAGACTTGAGTTTACCTGGAAACAAACGCAAACGGGAGTTAAATAATAATACTTTATCACCAATTTTAAATTCCCGCTGCATGATATGCTTGTCATGCCATTTCTTTGTCTTCTCCTTGTAAACCCGAGCACTATCATATGCATGCAATCGAAACTCATCAAGCTCGTTCAACTCCATAAGTCGTTTCTCACCCGCCAGTGAGGGATCCATATTAAGCTCTTTTATGGCCCACATAGCCCTATGCTCAAGTTCTACCGGTAAATGGCACGCCTTGCCATAGACTAACCGGTATGGAGAAGCACCAATTGGAGTCTTAAAAGCAGTTCGGTAAGCCCATAAAGTGTCATCAAGCTTACGACTCCAATCCTTCCTAGATTTACTCACGACTTTCTCAAGGATTAACTTAATCTCCCTATTAGAAACCTCTACCTGCCCACTTGTCTGCGGATGATAACTTAACCCCCGACGATGTGTAACGCCATATTTCTTCAATAAAGAATTAAGATGACGTTCATTGAAATGCTTTCCTCCGTCGCTAATGAGAGCACGAGGAACCCCAAATCGTGGGAAAATGATCTTCTGAAATAGTTTGATAACTGCTTTAGCATCACAAGTAGGAGTGGCAATGGCTTCCACCCATTTGGAGACATAATCAACTGCTACCAGAATATATTGGTTACCATGGGAAGATGGGAATGACCCTTGGTAGTCAATACTCCAAACATCGAATATCTCAACTTCCAAAATATCCGTTTGAGGCATCTCATGCCTTTGAGAAATGTTACCCGTCCTTTGACATGCGTCACAAGAACAGACAAAAGTAGTAGCATCCTTGAGAATAGTCGGCCAATAAAAACCCGACTGCATAACCTTAGCAAACGTCCTTGAGGGACCATGATGACCGCCATATGAAGAAGAGTGACAATGAGAAAGGATGACATGTACCTCACCCTCTGGAATACATCGTCGATAAATGCCGTCGGCACATTCCCGGAATAGATAAGGATCATCCCAAATATACCTCTTGACATCGTGTTGAAATCTCTTCTTTTGCTGATAGGATTGGTCGGGAGGCATAATTCCCCCAACTAAGAAGTTAGCATAATTGGCAAACCATGGAGTCTCCATGGTAATGGCAAGGAGATGATCATCAGCAAACGAATCATCAATGGGGATGGAATATCCCCCTTCAAACCTCAGACGAGACAAATGGTCAGCAACCACATTCTCAGTGCCTGACTTATCCCGGATCTCCAAATCAAATTCTTGTAACAACAAGATCCAACGAATAAGCCTAGGTTTGGCTTCCTTCTTAGCCAACAAGTATTTCAGTGCTGCATGGTCAGTATAGACTATCACCTTAGAACCCACAAGATAGGCTCTAAACTTATCTAAGGCAAAGACAACTGCAAGTAACTCCTTTTCAGTAGTGGCATAGTTAATTTGCGCATCATCCAACGTTTTACTGGCATAGTAAACTGCATGTAGCACCTTATCCTTCCTTTGCCCCAAAACAGCCCCAACTGCATAGTCACTGGCATTACACATGATCTCAAACGGCAATGTCCAATCAGGTGACTAGATAATAGGAGCTGAGATTAGAGCTTGTTTAATCCTGTCAAAAGACTTAACACACTCATCAGTAAACACAAACGGGGCATCCTTATGGAGAAGCTTAGTCATTGGTTGAGCAATCTTTGAAAAATCCTTAATAAAACGGCGATAGAACCCCGCATGACCAAGGAAACTTCTAACACTTTTAACATTCACCGGGTACGGTAATTGCTCAACCACTTCCACTTTAGCTTTATCCACTTGGATGCCTCGTCCAGACACCAAATGACCAAGGACCACCCCTTCAGTTACCATGAAGTGACACTTCTCCCAGTTTAACACAAGATTACTCTTCTCACAACGTTGTAAGACTTTAGTCAGATTAGCTAAACAACTATCAAAATCGGTCCCATAAACACTGAAGTCATCCATAAAGACCTCCATAATAGACTCGATATCATCAGAAAATATAGCCATCATACAACGTTGAAAGGTGGCAGGGGCATTACATAACCCAAAAGGCATTCTTCGGTAAGCAAAGACACCATAAGGGCATGTGAAGGTAGTCTTTTCCTGATCGTCAGGATGAATGGGGATTTGAAAGAATCCCGAGTAGCCGTCTAGATAACAAAAATACTTATGACACGCTAGACGCTCTAACATTTGGTTAATATAGGGAAGGGGGAAGTGGTCTTTCCTACTGGCTACATTCAGCCTCATATAATCAATACACATCCTCCACCCAGTCACTAGTCTAGTAGATATGAGCTCGTTTTTCTCATTAGTGACGACCGTAGTCCCTCCCTTCTTAGGGACTACCTGAACAGGACTAACCCACTTGGAATCAGAAATAGCATATATGATTCTCGCATCTAACAATTTCTGCACCTATTTTCTAACTACCTCTTGCATAGTGGGGTTCAAACGACGCTGACCCTGCCTACAAGGTTTATGGTCTTCTTCTAAGTGGATACGGTGCATACAAAAGTCAGGACTAATACCCTGTAAATCATCAATGCTATAACCTATAGCCTTTTTACGTCTTTTTAAAATCACCAACAAATCAGTAAGTTGGCTTTCAGATAGGCTAGCACTGACAATTACAGGATTCATCTCATGAGAATCAAGAAAAACATATTTAAGATGAGAGGGGAGGGGTTTAAGTTCAGGTTTCTTTACCTCGGTAACCTTAGAGGGGTTACCTAAGCTATAAACCTTCCGTAACTTGCAGTCCTCTCCTGTCAGCAGTTTTTCCATTGCAACTACTTCTTCATTCCGTGAGCTTCCAGCTTCAGCACTGCTGGAAATTAAGGTGATCTTCAGAGGATCCCTATTCAAACACAAAGAAAGACAGTCATCAATAGTTATATCAACAATAGCGACTCTATGACATGTCTCTTCTAACATGGGGTGTTTCATGGCATTGTCTAAATTGAAAGTGATTGTATCATCCCCCACTGTTAGTGTAAGTCTCCCATTCTTAACATATATAACCGCCCCCGCAGTATGGAGGAATGGTCATCCCAAGATGATAGGAATTTGGGTGTCCTCAGCCATATCTAAGATAACAAAGTCAACTGGTATGAAAAACTTTCCTACTCTAACCGGTACGTCTTCTAAAATCCCTAAAGGGTGTTTAATAGAACGGTCGGCCATTTGTAAGGTCATGTTTGTAACAGTAAGTTGACCCATATTAAGCTTTTTGCATATAGAAAATGGCATAACACTAACACTAGCCCCTAAATCACAAAGGGCTTTATCAATTGCTAAGCAACCTATATTACAAGGAATAGAAAAACTCCCTGGATCCTTTAGCTTTGGTGGTGATCTGGATTGCAACACAGCACTGCATTCCTCAGTGAATGCAACCGTCTCCACTTCATTAAAGGACCTCTTCCTTGTCAATATATCCTTCATGAACTTTGCATAAGCCGACACTTGAGTAATCAACTCGGTAAAAGGTACACTCACTTGCAGATTCTTGACCACTTCCATAAACCTCCCAAACTGTTTATCAAGCTTGGATTTATGTTGGCGGTGCGGAAAGGGAAGTCCAATGACAATTGGCTCGGCTTCTTTGGCTTTGGAAGATGAATTTGAACCATTAACATCCTGATCAGGGGTTGCTCGATCGAGCAAAGGGCTTGCTCGATCGAGTTTTGCTGTACTGTAGCTTTCAGAAACTTCCCGAGAAGAATTTGAGCAAATTTTCTGGGTTGCTCTATCGAGCAAGGGGGTTCTGCTCGATCGAGCAACCTCTTTTTCAGCCCCTTTTTCGCCTTTTTTCGAACTTTGATTAGCAACTTCCAAGCTTTCATTGGTATCATCCCCTATCATTTCAGGGCCTTTGTAATGGGTTCCACTCCTCAAAGTGATAGCATTGGCTTGTTCATGTGGAGGGTACCCTTGAAGAGGAAGATTACCTGGTTGTTTATGTGGATTATGAATTGCCAATTGGGCAATTTGAGTGTCCACCATCTTATTATGAGCTATTAACTGTGAGATCTGAGCATCTTGCTTTTGTTGTATCATAAGACTATGCTGCAACATGACTTTCAATTCCGCCATATCATTACTTGTAGGTGGTGGAGGTGGTGGAGGTGGTGGAGGTGGAGGTTGTTGAAAGTTTTGGCCTCCTTGATTGGAACGATTGAAGTTACCTTGGAAATTGCGATTCTGAGGGATCACATAAGAGGAACCTTGTTGCTGATGAGGCGGTGGGGTAGGATTAAGAACATTCTGACTTCTGTAGGAGAGATTGGGATGCTCTTTTGTCCTTTCATTGTAAAAATTGGAGTAAGGTGTACCTTGCTTAAAAGATTGAAAGGCAAGGACTTGCTCAACCGTACTCACAGTATGCCCCATAGTACCACATCTTTCATAGGTTGGCTCTTGTTGAACCATGCCATGAACCGTTTGCTTATTTTCCAAAGACTTTGAAGTTTGTAACTCGGCAATTTTGGCAGTTAATGCCTCCAACTGAGCTGCAACTGCATTATCCGTGCCTCCTCTCCTCACATTACCCCTAGGATTCCCATACTCAGCAGTGTGAGTAGCCATCTCATCAATTAACTTTCAAGCATTGGCATCAGTAGTGTTATTTTGGAATCTCCCATTAGCAGCAGAATCTAACAAATTCCTCTGATCATCATATAACCCATTATAAAATTGGTTGCATAGGAACCAAGTATCAAAACCATGATGTGGAACAGACTTGACAAGCTTTTTGAAGCGCACCCAGGCCTCATTAAAGTTCTCATTGGGACCTTGTTTGAAACTTGTGATTTGACTTCGAATGACATTGGTTTTCTGTGGCGGAAAATATCTTTTATAGAATGCAAGAGCCAAAGAATTCCAATCGGTGATGCCACGTGCAGCCATATCTAACTCACTCAACCAATCTTTTGCCCCGTCTCGTAGTGAAAAGGGAAACAACACCAACTTAATCTGATCTTGTGTCACCCCACCCGTTAAAGGAATAGAGCAGTAATAGTTAGTGAATTTCTCCATATGCTTAGCAGGATCCTTAGTAGGGCTCCCTCCAAACATGTTTCGCTCCACCAAAGAGATATAAGATGGACGAATCTCAAAAGTACTATTACCCGTAGTAGGGAGTTGAAATCCCTTGGGAATAGATGCAACGGTAGGCTCCGAATAGCTGGCTAGAGTAGGCATGATTGTAGTAGGTGCAGAAATAGGTGTATCCTCTTCTAAGGACGGTTTTTCTGCGACGAATTCGGCGTAAACTGTTTCAAGAGTACTCAAGTCTTCCGCTTCTTGAATTTCCTTCCAAAAGTTTCGTCTAGACCGGAAAGTCTTCTCTGGTTCGGAATCGTAGGGCACGAAAACGGACCTAGAACACCTGGGCATAAACAAAAACTAAAGAAAAGGATGAGAACGGTCTCAAGGAACTTAGGTTCCCTGAGACGAAAAAGACAAACTAAGTAGAAACAAACAGAAAACTGTTGCGTCCCCGGCAACGACGCCAAATTTGATAAGGGTAAAGTCGCGTCTCCTTAATCAAAGTAAACCTAAATCACTACTAACTAATAGTCAGCGGTAAGCAAGGTATCGAATCCACAGGGAGGTGGTAGTAATCTAATCTGTTAAACTAGGTTTGTCTCTAAAGTAACAATTTCGGGGTTTGAGATTGGTTTCTAAACTAATAGCAATCAACAATAACAATAAATAATAGCAATAACAATAACTACTAATAATAATAACAACTAATAATAAGCAATAACTAACTATAAGCAATAACAAACTAATAAGGTTGAAAACAATGAGATTAAAAGTCTAGGGTCTCAGGTTCACTAGGATTATTGTTCAGGGATAGGGGTGTAATCAACTATCATGCAATAAAGTTATCTAAGGTCACAAGATCGGTCGATTCAATTATGCCCTTTAGAACTACAATTTAACATGTCATCGCTATCATTAAACGAGTTCTATTCAATTATCGTAGCTTATCTTAGTCTTAACCCGGTCGGTGTCAATCCTAATCCGCGAGACTAGTTAATTAATCCTAGCCAGTAATCAAACAACTAGAATTAAAACGATAATCAAACGATAACCATGCAATTGCAATTCAATTAATTAATCTACCCCTTCTAACAATCCTAGATCTCCTTTCAACCCTAGAAAGGAATTTAGCTACTCATAACCATATAAACAACAACAATATTAATTAAATTAAACATGATTAACAACAATGAAAGGATGAACAAAGAATAATTAAAGAACTAGAAGGTAATTAAATTGAATAACGAAGAAAGATTGAAGAATACCGATTACAAGTCGAACTAAAGACAATCGTCTTTGATGAATAAAATCCGGAGGCAAAGTAAACTAATTTAGGTTTTCTAATTTAAAGCAATAAAGCATTGAAAATCATATCTAATTAAGAAAGACGAGCTTTCTTTTTATATTACAAAAGATCTAACTAATTAGGTTAAAATTAAGGAAAACACGAAAATCCGCCGAAATATTGACTTGCTCGATCGAGCAAGACCTGACCACGACTCGGTCGAGCAATGTTGTTCTGCTCGATCGAGCAGACCTTCATTTAGCTCGTTTTCTTCACTTTCCTTCATTTATTCTCTTTTCTTCCTTGATTTCCGTGCCTAGCTTCTACGATCCAACTCCGCCATGCTCCATATCTACTCAAAAAGCTCCAAATGCATCCAATCTGCATTAAAACATAACAAAAGCGGCAGAATCGATATTCTAGCTAAAATAGCATAGAAATAAGCAAGGAAAGACGGTAAATCGAGTTAAATGCGTCTAAGGGAGGCATAAAATATGTATATAAATAAAGATCATCAATTCCTAACCCGCCGAGACACTTTGGTAAACAAACTTTTTGCCAACCAATCAAATAAGGAGAGCGATGTGAAGGATTCTTATTCCAAAGAAAACCTCTATTAATTTTGTCTAATCTGTTATGGATATTAGATAAAAGAAGAAAACTTTGCATCTGAAAAGTTCCCTTCGCAGCTAAGTTAGCATTAACAAGAACTAGCCTACCTGGTTGCGATAAGGAATTCGCTTTCCATTTCGATAATTGAGTACACGAGGAAGTAATTATACTTTCAAAAGTACTTTTAGTCACTCTACCGTCAATTAAAGTGTTGGAGTAGGTGTCCTCCACAATAGTGCGCCGCATAATAAATCTTATTATGGAATATAATTGGGATAATTATTGACTACATATATGATTAGTCAGTTGATTAACGTAAATCAATAACGGTTGGCTAACTAGAGTTTGACGTTATTGTCGTTTGACGGCGGTGATCAACTGATCCCTTTCGGTCACACCTAAAGGATGAAATCCAAATAGTAACTAATTATTTGTATACGATACAGTTAATTAGTACATTACATATATTCGATATGTACGAGAGTTAATTATTAGAAAATTGAGTTAAGAACTCAAATTCGATTAAGCTTATTTTTCAATTATGCGATAATTGACTAATAAATTTATATCTTATTTTAATACGATTAAATAAGATTTAACTTAGTAATTAATCGTTAAATTACTAAATTAGTTGAGGTTTTGAGATAGAGGTAATTAGTTAATTATATTTACAAGGAGTTGTAAAATAAATTAACCATGCATTGTGGGACCCATTATATATTGATATAATGGTAAAATATTACTTAACATGTTAAGTACATATTATTTATTTAATTGAGTCATATAATTGTTATATGATCAAATTAACACTTAATTATACAAGATAATTAACCATATGATCAATAAGTATTTGTGAGACAAATATCAAAAATCAAAATAGACCTAACTAGACCAATAGTGGCCGGTTATGATGTAGTTACAAGGGTGATGATTTTGTTCTTGTTTTTACTCTTTAGTTACTTATTGAAAGTGACATAACAAGTAGAAATAATCATCATATATACTACAACACTCCACACAAATGCATGTGAACAAATCAAACAAAATAAGAGTCCTTTTAAGGACAAGATCATCCGGCCTTATGGCCTTAAGAATGAACAAAAGTTGTTCATTTCATGATCACTTCATTTTGTGCAATTGTTATACTTCTTTCTAAAAACTCTTCTTCTCACTAAAACTCTCAAATACTAATATTTACTAAGTATTACTAGTGTAGTAATATAGTCATAATATTAGTAGTATTATATCTATCTTATTATCTAGTTAATAATAAGGGTAGATTATTTGGGTTAATCTTGGTGCGACTTAGAGGAGATTTCTATTTGAGATTGTTGATGTTAATCCATATTATTAGCTCAACAACAACAAGAAGGAGTTCTTGTTGTGCCCTTATATTTCCATATCAATGTGAGGAACTTTCTTCTTTTATATAAATGTCTTTATATTTGCATGCATGTTACATAGATCATTAAATACTAAATTAACAAGTAATTTAGCAAATAATTAGAAGAGTCTAATTAAGGTCTATGGACTTTCATGTGGTATCAGAGCTAGCTTGTAGCATGCATGTTCATTTTGGACATTTTTATTAAAGTTATAAGATAACTAATAAATCAAAGATTTTGAGTTAAAATACGATTCTGACAAAAAATTTTGGTGCATGTATACCTACTGACCTCAAAATGTTTGTGGTAAAATTTCGTGATTTTAGGGAATAATTTGCTATTTATTTTGATTTTTGGCGTTTAAACCGAGTTAACATGCATTTTATGAGTTAAAAGTTAACTAAAAAATAGTTGCATGTTGATTATAGCCATGAAATTTTAATATGATCTCACATGCATGTCTTACATATTGTATGTAAGATTT
>JAIUZE010072750.1:0-14340 GCA_022085475.1 Heliosperma pusillum
CGAGAATCTCGAAAAAATGGAGGCACTTGATTGCAAAATCAAAGAGAGCGTGGTCATTGACCGCATGCTTCATTCATTCCATGATGGTTTTGCCCAATCCAGGGCAAATTACTACATGAATTATTTGAAGAGAAATCCTCATCAGCTACACTCACTTCTCATACAGACTGAGAAGGATCTGAAATTGAGTGGGAGCCTGAAGCAGGACATTCTCATGATTGCAAACAAGGGTAAGGGTAAGGGCAAGGCTCAGGCCGACCTAGCTGTAGGGAAGCCAAAGTTCAAGAAGCCAGAAAAGGGCAAGAGTGGGCCTAGTAAGACTAGCAGTAGCTCACAAGGCAAGACAAAGAGCAAAGAAAACATGGAGTGCCACCATTGCCACAAGACTGGGCATTGGAGGCGGAACTGTCCCGTGTATGCTGAAGACGTAAAAGCAGGCCGCGTCACTCCTGTTGGTATGTCATCTTTTATTCATATGATTGAGATTAACCATGCAAGTTTCGGAACTTGGGTACTTGATACTGGTTGTGGTTCTCATTTGTGTAATCATTTACATGGCCTAAGAAACATCAAAACTCTCGAAAAGGGTGATGTGGACCTGCGAGTGGGGAATGGAGCAAGAGTAGCTGCCGTTTCAGTGGGAACATATGTAATCCAACTCCCAAGTGGATTTGAGTTATTTTTAAATAACTGTTACTATGTACCCAGTTTATCTAAAAACATTATTTCTGTTTCCGTACTCGATAAAGACGGTTTTTCATTTGTAATAAAGGATAATAGCTGTATTTTCTCTTTTAACGAAATGATTTATGGTAAAGCAGTTTCCATGAATGGGGTTTATGTTTTAGATCAAACCACAGATATATTGCATGTGAGTAATAAAAAGGTACAGGTTGGTGACAAAGATCAAACCTATCTATGACATTGCCGTATGGGACACATAAATGAAAAACGCGTGAAGAAGCTCATTGACAATGGGACTATCTCCTCATTTGACTATGCATCATTTGGCACGTGTGAATCATGTCTCATAGGCAAAATGACTCGAATTTCCTTCAAAGGTGTTGGAATGCGCGCTGCTGACTTATTAGGTCTCATACATACTGATGTGTGTGGACCTATGTCAATCAACGCTAGAGATGGCTATAGATATTTTATCACTTTCACGGACGATTTGAGTAGATATAGATATGTCTACTTAATGAAGCACAAAAGTGAGTCCTTTGATAAGTTCAAGGAATACCAGAATAAGGTTGAAAACCAGCTGGGTAGAAAGATTAAAGCACTACGTTCAGATCGTGGTGGCGAATTTCTTTCGAATGAGTTTGATCAACACTAGGGATGTCAATGGGGTGGGGTGGGCGCGGAGGATGGATAACCCGCACCCGCATCCGCGAACTATAAAGCGTACCCACACCCGCCCCACGACCCGTGTGGGTTGAACTTTTCAAACCCGCACCTGCCCCGCGGGGACCCGCTAACCCGCCAAATTTACCTTTCTCCTCATGAAACATTTTTTTAAAAAACAAATCATGAATCTAAACATATTAAGTTTTGTACGACTTATACAAATAGTATCCACAAAGTGGTATAAAATAATTTCACATTCAATTAACTAATACATAAGATACCAAACAAGTCTATTTTATTAGTTTAGCCTTTATCTTTTTAAAATTATCATTTTTTGTAAAATTTTACTTAGCTAGATGTATACTATAGGTGAGCCGGAAATCTTTAAGGCGGGTGGTGTGGGGCGGAGTGGGGCGGGGTGGGTACGGGGCGGGTATGGGGCGGGTCTCATGTGATACCCGCACCCGCCCCACGACCCGCTCGAATGTCACTTTTGATACCCGCCCCCACCCCACTACCCGTCAGATCATTACCCGCACCCGCCCCAAGTAGGGCGGGTGTGGGGCGAGACCCGCCAAGACCCGCCCCATTGACATCCCTAATCAACACCTTAAAAACTGTGGTGTAGTACTATAGTTAACTCCACCTGGAACACCTCAATTAAATGGTGTGTCTGAACGGAGAAATCGAACATTACTTGATATGGTTCGATCCATAATGAGTCACACGGTAGTGCCTGATTCATTGTGGGGCTATGCTCTTTTGTCAGCTGCTCTTATACTTAACCGAAGTCCGTCCAAAGCTGTTGACAAGACTGTATTTGAAATGTGGAAGGGAACAGTCCCTAACTTGTCCTTTATTCGGGTTTGGGGCTGCGAGGCTTATGTCAAGTGGAGACACGAGGATAAGCTCGGCCCGCAATCGGTCAAGACTTACTTTATTGGTTATCCAAAAGGAATGTTTGGTCATTACTTTTATTCGCCTACCGAACAACGTGTTTTTGTTGCGGCTAGTGCGAAGTTTCTAGAGAAAGAATTTCTCGAGAACAAGACGAGTGATAGTGTAGGAGCTAGTGTCCTCCACAGTTAGTGCAATAACATAAATAAATCTCTATAGGTTCACAGGGTATACTTTGTATTATAATCAGTTGATTAACGTTTATCAATAACGGTTGGCTTGCTAGATAAGTTTGACGTTATTGTCATACAGATGGCGGTGATCAACTGGTCCCTAAAAGTCACACCTAAAGGATGTGTTTGAGAGATGTGATTATTTGAGAAAATAATCATATTGATGCCTTATTAAATGACTAAAAGGTTAGTCGATGTTTTTGACTAAAAGGTTAGTCAATGTGATGATGACAGATTATTTAATAACGATTAAATAAAGTTAGCTGAGACGAATTAACTGTAATTCGTAAATTGAATATAAAATGTTATATTTAATTGTTGTATATAATGTAAGCTAATTAAACATAAACCGTTATAATTAATTGGCAAATTATAAATATACAAATATTTATAACTAATGATGTATTATAGTGATGTCGGTCCATGACAAATGACGATTATAATATATTACATTATATTGGAAGCTAAGACAACCAAAACAAAAGTGTCCAGATACACTCTGTTTTTCGGTCAATGGGTGGTTATTTTGAGGAGAAAAAAAACTCCCCAAAAACCCTAATGGTGTCGTGAGAAAGCAGGGGTAAGAGAAAAAAATTCAGATTTTGATTCTAACCCTAATTCATTCTCTCTTGTGCCTCCATCATTCACATCTCACAAAAAGAAAAGAAACAGTACTTTTCTATCTTTTCTAGCAAAACCTAAGGCATATCTTGATCAATCTTGGGTGCAACGATTAGGAGATATCTAATTTGATATTTGTTCTTAGGCCATTAAAGCAAGGACTAAAGGTTATTTCTAATCTCTCGCTTATTATGCATTTTCGTTTATGACTATTAATCATATAATCATAATTTCATTATAATCCTGAATGATTTAAAGGGAAGTATACGGATATTTTCCCACAGATAGAACCTTCGTTCTGTCGGAGATTCAAGAACCAACAACCGAGCAACCGATGGAGGAAGATGTTACTTCATCTTCTGCTGAGGTTAATATTCCTGAGGAACCTAGAAGGTCGGGTAGAGTCTCCATACCTCCAGACAGATACATTGGTATGGTCGAGGAGAACGATAGAGACGATGTTTTGCTCCTAGAGAGTAACGAACCCGCTACCTATAAAGGAGCCATGACCTGTTCGGACTCAAAGCTATGGCTTGAGGCCATGCAATCCGAGATGGACTCTATGTATGAGAATGACGTATGGGATCTGGTTGATTTGCCTGATAAGGTTCGGCCTCTTCAGTGCAAATGGCTTTACAAGATAAAGCATTCCGTAGGGGGACAACCAGACACCTATAAGGCACGACTAGTGGCAAAAGGTTTCACTCAAGTGCAAGGATTGCATTATGATGAAATTTTTGCACCCGTAGTCATGCTGCGTTCCATTCGGATAATCTTAGCGATTGCCGCTTTTCATGACTATGAAATTTGGCAGATGGACGTGAAAACCGCCTTCTTAAACGGTTATTTGGAGGAGGAGTTGTACATGGTACAACCCGAAGGTTTCATTGATCCTAAAAATCCTAAAAAAGTTTGCAAGCTTAAGCGTTCCATTTATGGACTTAAGCCAGCTTCACGGAGTTGGAATCATCGTTTCGACCAAGTCATAAAAGCAAATGGTTTCACTCGATCGGTTGAGGAACCATGCTTATATGTCAAGTCGAGTGGGAGTAAAATCGTTTTCTTGATATTGTATGTCGATGACATACTCTTGATAGGGAATGATATTCCTCTCTTATCTTCGGTTAAGGTATGGTTAAAGAACCATTTCCAGATGAAAGATCTGGGCGAGGCACAGCGCATATTGGGAATCCGTATCTACAGAGATAGATCACGACGGATGTTATCACTCAGTCAGGAGTCTTATATAGATAAGATTCTTGAAAGGTTCAGCATGACCAACTCCAAGAAAGGGTATCTTCCAATGACGTCTGGGATGCATTTGATTAAAGCTCAGGCACCCAAGACATCTGAAGAGGTCGAGCGCATGAGTCGAATTCCTTATGCGTCAGCTATAGGATCGATCATGTATGCCATGCTATGCACACGTCCAGACGTGGCATATGCTTTGAGTATGACCAGTCGGTACCAAGGCAATCCAGGTGAAACACACTGGATGGCTGTTAAAAATATCCTTAAGTACCTACGGAGGACTAAGGATTGGTTATTGACTTATGGAGGAGAGACTGAGCTTTGCGCAACCGGTTACGCAGATGCTAGCTTCCAAACGGATCGGGATGACTCAAAATCTCAGTCTGGATTCGTATTTACTCTTAATGGCGCTGCGGTCAGCTGGAAAAGCTCC
Source organism: Heliosperma pusillum (assembly GCA_022085475.1). Taxonomy (NCBI): domain Eukaryota; kingdom Viridiplantae; phylum Streptophyta; class Magnoliopsida; order Caryophyllales; family Caryophyllaceae; genus Heliosperma; species Heliosperma pusillum. The sequence goes on from JAIUZE010072750.1 coordinate 4,786, forward strand.
AAGCAGAGTGTTATAGCAGATTCTACGACTGAGTCCGAGTACTATGCCGCTTCAGAGGCTGCAAAGGAAGCTATATGGATGCGTCAATTCTTACAAGGACTTGCCATAGTTCCTAGTTCGAATGACCCGATCACCATCTATTGTGATAATAGTGGTGCCATCTTCCAGGCTAAGGAGCCTAAGTCTAGCAACAAATCTAGACATGTACTTCGGAAGGCTCACATGATCAGAGATTACGTGGAGCAAAAGGAGATAGTGATAGACAAGATTGCTACGGATGATAACATAGCAGATCCTCTCACTAAACCGTTAAGACATGATAAGCACGTAGGGCACGTTACTTCCATGGGAATTAAATGTGTTCCTGAGTTGTATTAGCTGTTTGTATGAATTAGATACATCTTTTCATATACTAATAATAACTTCATCGTATTGTTTTCATATTTTGTTTTCATGTGGATTGTGTGGACAAAATTGAACACCACAAAGTGAACTGAATAAAATTATATGTGTTTTGGTCCGTAATCGCATACATGAGCTGATAACTCTGGCTATTATATTGTTAAGTCGATTGATGGTGGGTTCAACGAGCCATAAGTCAAACTGTTGACTAATCGATCACAAATACGAGTTATAAGGATACCTCGTAGGACATTGTAATTCGTGACGTCGTTATGGAGTCTTAAATGTTTAACAACATTTGGTGACAGGTCGTGGATTGGACGTCCATAGTATTCCTAGAGTCGATTCTTTTGACTATCGACTGTCTCTTGAGATTAAGGCAGTTTTTGGGTGACTTTGGTTTCTTTCTCACGGTCGACCGTAACAGGAGGCCAAGCAGATTTTTACTTGGTCATTTCATACTGTGCTTACATCTGCAGGATTCGAGTTGAGGAAAATATCCAACCCTTTATCAGGTTTTGTTATTTCTCAGGGCCACTCGAGGAGTAGTAACTGAAATGCATGGCCATGCTCGAATAATGATTCGTTTATCAGTTGAGTTCCTCTCTAGTCGGGAAAACCACTCTTGATACTGATCACTTGTAAAATACGACCTTTGTGAATGCGGACTTTGCAAATTGTTTTACATTGAGTGGGAGAAATTTAAGGATATGAGAATCGGTTATCGCAGATACACTTGTAAGGACAAGTGAGAGATTGTTGGAGCTAGTGTCCTCCAAAGTTAGTGTGATAACAGCTAAGGTTCACAGGGTATACTTTGTATTATAATCAGTTGATTAACGTTTATCGATAACGGTTGGCTTGCTAGATAAGTTTGACGTTATTGTCATACAGATGGCGGTGATCAACTGATCCCTAAAGTCACACCTAAAGGATGTGTTTGAGAGATGTGATTATTTGAGAAAATAATCATATTGATGCCTTATTAAATGACTAAAAGGTTAGTCGATGTATTTGACTAAAAGGTTAGTCAATGTAATGATGATACAATTATTTAATAACGATTAAATAATGTTAGCTGGTAATTGAATATAAAATTTTATATTTAATCAATGTATATAATGTTGGTCTAAACTAAATGTAAACTGTTATATTTAAGTTGGTGGATATGTATTACACGATATTATTATAGTGTATTGGTCCGGCATTACTCGGTTTATGTGACGGTCCATTACTAGTAATAATTAGAATACATATTACATTATGTACATATTAAATGTGAGAATAACTACCTAATATAGGTTGAGAGAAATAAGGAAACAAAAGAATTTTTCCTTCTTTTCTTCTTGATCTCACGGTTAGAGTAGGTAGTAATATAAGGAGAAAAAAAACCCTAATTTCCTCCTAGAGCTCACGGCACACACAAGGGTGAAAAGAGGAGAAAAATTCTGATTTTTAACTCTCTCATTCATCTTCATATTCATCATCAATATACACACAAAAATTAGAAGTAATTTTTGGGTATTCGTTCTAGCACGACGAAGGCATTTCTTGAACCATCTTGGGTGCAACGATTAGGAGAATACCTACTTTGGTATTTGTTCTTAGGCCTTTTACTAGGACCGAAGGTTATTTTTTAATCTCTTGTTTTATATTATGCAATTTCATTTATGACTAGAAATTCATATAGTTATAATTTCATTATAATCCAAAAGATTTAAAGGGAAGCATACCGATATTTCCCACACCCTTGCCTGAAGTTCCCCCCTTGCTACCCATCCCTTGCCCCTTCATTGAACCCTGGATACCCATGTAGAGCCCCCTTTGGCTATTTGTGCTCATCATCTGACCCCCATTGGCTTGTCCCTTTTCTCCATTGCTGATAGATGTCTTGACCTGTCCCTCGGCTCCTGCTGCAAGGACGAGGTTCAAGAGTAGGTTGGCACGATGTTGGCACAAGGCGAGGGAAAAAGGCAAGTCTATTTTGAATAGTAAAGTCAAAATCCAAGCAAGGTGTGAAACCCAACCTTTGATGATTCTATTCTTACAGTGTAGGACACAAGAAATGAATCTGCCCCAAGTTTTCTAAAGAGTTAGAAATTGGGTGTACTATTCTCACCCATAGTATCTATATGATCGACATTTATTTTGCTAAATGCAATTTTTGGGTATTAGATACCTATTATGGTTCTCGTCAATGTATTCAATGCATATAATAATGATTCGTGCGACGACTAGCCATGATTAAATGTCGACCTACAAGGGAAATATAACTATTGTAGTTTTATTTTTATAGAGACATATAAAAGTTATAATGTGATCAATATAGTTTTGGATTTAGAGGTATACTTTAATAAAGGTTATTATGTACACTACCTCTAAATAAGAATATCAACTTTTGTGTAAGACACAGAGTGTTTCACTTTTGTGATTGGAACAAACGTTGTCTCCATTTTTACCTATACTTGGCCAATGGTTATGCTATACCAATCAAAAGTAATTATATTATTGACCTAAACTAGAAATTACTTGTCATATAGATTGTAAAAAGCTCAAAATTGGTGACCCATATCTAATCTTGATTCTGGACTGTGTAGCACATTAAAAGGCTAGTATTGACTAGTATCCCTAAAACATTTTGATTTTGAATCTTTTGGTGTGTGCGAATCTTGTATTCAAGGCAAGATGATTCGTGCCATTTTTATTAAAAAGGAAATCGAACTAGTGAGTTATTGGCCATATTACAAAAGAATATGTGTGGTCCAATAACAAACACAACCAGAGATGGTAATGACTACTTCACTTTATTTACCGACGACTTAAGTAGATATTGTGTTTGATTCTACTTAATGAGGTACTAAGAGAAATCTTTGAAAAGTTCAAAGAGCTTCAATATGAAATAGTAAACCACCAAGAGTATTAGATAGTGGACTTATGACCAAATCGTAACAAGAAATATGTAAGTATTGACTTTGATTTTCACCAAAAGAATTGTGAAATAGTTTCACGAGTTAACTTCTCCAACACACGTTATAAGATAAGCTTCTTGTTGCATAGAGAAACAGAACCTTATACGATATGGTTTTGTCTTTGTCAAGTTAATCTGAGCCACTTGACTAACTTTGGGATTTTATTATTTTGTCTGCTATTTCTTTTCCCACCATATCTAAGCACATTTAAAACAGTCGGATTTTATTTCATATACGATATGGATAGGTAGCGTACCTAATTTGTAAGTTATCCGTGTGAAACAAGTGCTCAATAATCCTACGTTAACCACAAGAACAAAGCATTTGTGGCTCGTGATGCTGCCTTTCAATAAACATACGATTATTTCTTGATAAGACAGAGTGGGAGAAAATGTTTCAAGAGCCACAAACTGAGCATATGGTTCGGAAAAAGTTTCCTCATTGTTTGTTCAGTAGTTGTTTCTTCGGAACCTAAGAGGTTAGTTGAAATTTTATCACTCCTTAATAGTGATGAATTATAATCTGACTTATAAAACGATGTTTCTAGTCCCAACTTCTTGCTATGGCTTAGAGTCATGAGATTCGTAATGGACTCCATGCATGATCGTCAGGTATGTGACCTGGTAAATTTTACTTGAAGAAGTACGACCTCTTTAATGTAAATTGATTTTTAAGATCGAAAATTGCATGGATGAACATTAAAATGTTTTCAAAGATAAATTGGTAGGCAAAGAGTTTTGCACCAACCTTAATTCTTCGATCAATTCGAATATACTTAGTGATTACAGCATTTCATAATAGTATGATGACAATTGGATCTCAAGAACCACCTTCTTGAATACGATTCTAGAAGAGGTAGAATATTTTATATTCAACATGGGTTCGTAGATCTTAATTATCCTAAGTTAATTTTGCAAGCTTAAGAGGAAGTCTTAAGTAAGCACTAAAGAATTGGAATTAGTGTGTCCATCATGTCATAAAATATTTCTCTGACATCTCGAGGAATTATGTTGATACATGAAGTTTAGTGGGTGTAATGTGGTTTTTATCAGTCTTATATGTGGAGACATATTGATCATTTTAGATGATGGAAGATTTTGGAGAAGTAGAATACATCTTTTAGATATATGGATTTATGAAGATAAATCTAAAAGGATATTAGCATTAAGTCAAAATTCTTATGTTGATAAGATCTTTGATTAGTTCAAGTAAGTTGAACACATAATAATTGATTCCTTTTGCTTCTGCTGCGGGATCATTTATATACGCTGCGATGTATGCTCAATCCGACATTTCGCATGCTTTGAGCATGACAAATTGTTTGCAATCAAATCCAAGTGAGACTCACTTGATAGCTATAAAGAACATCCTTAAGTACTTGCGAAGGACTAAAGGTATGTTCTATATATTTGGCGTTTAAAGTGAGTTGTGTGTAAGGGGTTACACAGACTTCAGTTTTCAAATTGATCAAAGTGATTTGAAATCACGAACTAGCTGTGTTTTATAGAAGATTTATATGTTGGAAGAGTTCCAAGCAGAAAACATTATTGGAAAGGTTCCAAGTAGGAGTGACATTTTCAAGTATAAATGTCATGTATCCGCTGGAAGTGTTCCAGGCAGTTTATCATTGCGGATTTCACAACGAAAATGGAGTACATTGCATCATATGATGATGCATATGAAAGTATCTTGGATTCAACAGTATTGGAGGGACTAGAAATAGTTCCTATAGCTGTATATCCTATCCCATTATACTGGTAAAACAGTGGGAGCTACCTTTAGGCTAAGGGGCCTAATTCTGGATTCAGACCTAGACACGTACTCAAAAAGTTTTATGTAATATGAGATTACGTAGACAAACAGAAATAGCAATCAGAAAGATGGGAAAGATGCAAGTACTGCTAGTCATTAGCTATGCTTTTGCAAGCTGAACATGATAGTCATGTCATTTCAATGGGGATTGAAATATTTACCTGAATTGCTAAGAGATTATGAGATATTAAATTATTGATAGCGTATCAATTTTTCCAAATATTAGATAATCGCATTCATTGTTAGAGTTTCATTAAAAACTCCTTATTTAGTTTGACTAAATTTTAATACTTTGTTTATCCGAATTGGTTGAAAGAAAAGTTGAACCCAATTCAAATGAACATGATAAACTCAGCATTTTGTCCCTAGTCACTCATTTGAGGTGACGTCTCGAAGTGACTAGATTATAAGTCAATCGATGGTTGGTTCAGCACCATAGGGTCATGGAGATGACTGGTCGTTTACATAGACAGACTGTGGAGACACTCTGTCGGGCAGTGACCAAAATAGAGTCTCTTATCAAAATTGTTGAAGCCTGGTCGTGGCGGGGATTTCTATTTTATTCCTATGAGTCGATTCTTTAGACTGGCGACCATTTACCTGAGTCGGTGTAGTTTCCGATTGACTTTGGTTTTTTTCCTAGGTCGTGCCGTGAAAGGAGGCCGATGGACATCTTCTGGGTCGTGGTGATCTACATCATACAGTGTAAGATGGGTCAACAGGAATTGTCCACTGATAAGTGAATACTTGTATGGTTTTAACCCCCAATTTAGCTCAGTTTTGTATGTCATTAGTGCTTTGTTAAGCCACTTTATGAGCTAATATCATCTTCTAGGCGAATTCCTGTGTTCTAACCTGTTTTGTAGGGAAAGTGACGTTTCTACGCCCTTTTTCTATATTCCCGAGCATTTGCCTAGAACCCGACGATTTGAAGAAGCAAGCTTGACCAAGTGAAAGGAATTTCAAGAAGGTTCACTAATTCAAAGAGAGAAGAAGCAAAGACGGTTTCGTAGTTGTCGGAAGATCAATCAATTAGGCGAAAGAATTCATCGCTTTACATCAAACCCTATCAACAAACCCGACTCATAAGGTCAAGGGGGATGTTGGAAGTCAAGTCAAAGCAAAGGAAGATGAAACGTTAGTCAAGAGCTTCCAGAAGACCACATACCCGATCGGGTAAGTGTGCTGATCCGAGCATGACGGCTTCTTCTTCCTAATTTTGTCCTATGTGTTTAATGCCCGACCTCTTCTCCACGAAACCCTAATACTATAAATAGATGCTCTAGCCCCTCTTCTCAAAACACAACAATCTTCTTCTCATACTTCTCTTCTCTTCTTACATTTCTCCTTAGATTAGGAGGAGGGGGAACTAGCCTCCCTTCTCTCATTTTCTTCTTCTTTAGTCTTTAGTTCTTATTTTATTTCTGTCCTTTCCATATCAAAACTTTTGTTTAGATCAATAAGAATTTCATCCTTGGAATTTTTTTTTGTGTGGTTCAAGCGTTGTAATTGGTGGATCGTTTATTATGTGTAAGGATTTTCTATTATTGTTATCATTATCGTCATTGATCGTCATATAGGTATTTCTGTTTTATCCCTTGTTTAATGTTTTTATTGTTTTCCATTTGATTGTTATTCGCTTTACATATTGTCTTAGATTCATTTTAGTACCGTTATAATCGTTGTTTCATTTCCTAGATTGTCAATTAGCGTCGTTATTATCGCCATATAAAGAGTCAAATAAACATGTCAATCCTAGTTTTCATTGTTAATATCATTTTGGATTTAGACATTATCATGAGTGAGTAATCACCTTTCTAGGGTGTAGGGTAGCCATGTTAGATTGATTAAAAGATGATAATTGGATAAAAGAAATTGTGCCTTTAAAACGTTGTGTCTATGCATGTTTGGATTGTAACGATAGTTAACAATTTCTGGCCGGAAATCATCGACTAAAATGGAATTCTTTTCCAAGGTAGAGATGCGTGAATTGAATAGACAAAGCATGACATGGTAGATTAAGACCTAGTAAATCGCCTAAAAAGCCTGCTAGACCATCTGATCTATGATTGTAATGAACACATCATTCTTACGAACTCACAATGAATTATTTGCATGTTCCAAATCCAATTTCATCAATATGTTAATCTACATGTGTGTACCTAATTCCCTAGATGCTTTTCATTACTTGCTTTATTGTTTTCATTTGTTTTTATTTTGTTTTCATTTATGCTTTATATTAGTTTAGATATCAAAATCCCAAAACCCAGAAAATCATTAGATAAAACCCAATTGCAAGAAAATTCACATTCTATAGGAAACACCATCTCCCTGAGGATCGACCCCTACTTCCCTAATTACATTAATTTGTTATTAGCCTAGTCTAGATAATTTATCTTTGTATCGGGCTCGCGACAAGCACGATCATCCACCCACGTTGGGTATTAACATCTTCGGGCCACTCGAGGAGTAGTAACTGGAAATGCGTGGCCACGCTCGGAAGAGATCTCTGGTGTGACAACCCTCGCGAAAGCGGAGATAAAACATAACAAGCATGCGATTTATATAACGGAAAATAGGGTATTTTTAAAACCTTTTTACATGCCAAAATAAAAGTACGAGGAATGTCAAATAAATACAAATTAAAGTAGAATATACTACAAAGAGACGTAGTCTCTCAAAACGTGATCAAACATAAAGTTATTAGCAAACTAGCTAATAAACGTCTAGGGGTGAATCGTCAAGGTCAACGCCCGCTAGCTCACACCCGAACCCAAAAACAACAAGCCAAATCCATCCAAGCAACATGTTAATCCATGAAAACATGAATGCCACAGGCAGTGGGAGTAACTTCGGGTTCTTCCAGCCATATCACAAATAATATACTTAAACGGTAATACAAAAATAGAAGCATACACACACACACACATATATATATATATATATATATGTATATATATATATATATGTATATATATATATATATGTATATATATATATATATGTATATATATATATATGTATCTATATAATATATGTACTATAATATTATATATTGGATATATATATATATGTATATATATATATATATGTATATATATACATATACACACACATATATATATATATATACATGTGAAATACAAGAAGGATAAATAGGCATTTCAGTATTTAAGATATAATCACATGAAGTACAAAACCGTAACCATCATATTATATATAGACTCGGGGAAGACACCCTTAGGCAACTATATACACACTAGGGCTTGCATCTCACCGATAGCGGCATATACTTGATAAGATAGAGACTCGACATATAAACCACGCCAAGTCATCCAACGGTCACAAATAATCAACATATAATCATCCATCCAAACGTACGAATACGTTGACAAACATCTCTCACGGTAAATGACACGCACTAGCACCATGTACATAGCAAGTATGATTAAAATTGCATCCACGGGATAAACATTTCCCTTAACGCATACACGATTAACATTTCTTATATGTAGACTCATTTCCTCTTGTTAGAACGACGATAATAATACGGTCCTAGTCTAAACCTGGCCAGACACTCGGAATCACATTTTCCGATTCGACATGCGATAAACATTTCGCATCCAAGACTCGGTCAAACATAGAAGCCGAGTACCCCAAATTCGGGCAACCTTCACGAAAGAGGCGGAAAGAGCACAAGCATCATAACAAGCGGTACGCTACATGCAATGACACCACCTCGCAAGTATACGAAATTTGACGGCCGGGTCGATCAACGCAAAGCGTTCGCCTCCCAACAACGTCGTCATATGCCAACTAAAACACGCATTTAACCATTAAGGATACATCTCCTCGTTCCGACATTCCAGTTTAACGAGCGAGGAGGTAGCCCGGGAATGAGAGTTCATAGCACTTAACAATTAGTGCTCAAATCATAACATATGTAAAACCGACTCAAAGTGGGATATATCAAAGGGTGTCATAAATAATTTAATACATAACAAAGGGTGTCATAAATAAAAAGGTTCATACAAAAAGGAAACTAATATTTTACATAAGAATTATACAAGACGGGAGACATATCTCCCGTATAAATACTGAAATAAAAGGAGTGGGAGAATAATATACAATCCTAAGAACCCAATATAGGTCCAAGGTAAATACTTCGCTCGCTAGCTCGTCAATGTACCCAAAGTATGCATCACAAACCTGCCAACCGCATTAAATATAAACACGGCAGCCACAGTCAGTGGGGAGTAACTCCGAGTTCTCCCAGCCACGAAATGTCGAGTTTAATTAAACATGAAAAACATAAAAGCAATGTATATGGAAAATACAAAACCTTAACATAAATGATATGCTTTTCATGTTA